>APFE030634776.1:281210-345325 GCA_000404065.3 Pinus taeda | reverse complement strand
AAGTGCAACATCAGTAGCAGATATCAAATGCAAATATCAAATAAACCCTGTTCCATTCATTCACCAAAACCTCCTCTGAGGGTGCAAAAGTGCATGTTCTGAGGACAAGTTTTTGATAAATTTCTGGACCCTTCTCTAAATTCATAAGAAGGGTTTAAATACTACTAACTAAATAACTTATTTACAGAAATTGAGGATTCGGTTTAAATGACCGTCCTCTTTCTAAGAAAAACTATTTCTAAAATTAAATCTACTATCTAAGTATTTCTAAATATACTCCTTAATGTCGCAAGCATTCAGTATTTTCCTGAGTAGAGTCGGCTGACTGTCTTCTGCCTTTGGTTGAGTTAAGAAAACAGAATCGACAAGAGCTGGCATTATCTTCTCAGTAAAATTGATTATATGCCTGAGAATCATCCAATGAATATGTATCATTACCATGTATGCCTGGTAAAAATCCCATTTCAACTTGGTTAACCCTTGGACTGCTTTTGCTTTTCCTTTAGTCTTTTGTTTCCAGTTTGCTTCTATCGCTGATTTCTTGCAATTTTCGGGGCTCGCAGGTGACTGAGAAACTAGGGACCTTCCTTTTCGAACAACTTTTCTTAGCGATACACGATATCAAAAACTGTCTCTGTTTCTTGATCCGGCCTTCCCTGATGCGGTTTTTGCCTCTTGCGCCTTTTTCTCTCATTCGATATAAAGCTCAAAATTTGTAAAAATAGTATTTCTGTGAGCTCTTGACCCTAAGAATTAAACTGTCTGTTTCTAGTATCATCATCGTTCAGTACCCATTCAACCATGGTTGTATATGAGAAATCTGTGATAGATGCCTCAGAAGAGTTCCGTGGCTCTTTTTCTTCCTTGAGTGGATTAAGTGTGCCTTCCAAAATGTACATTGGAGCACTGCCTTCCTTCCTCGTAGTTTTCTACATAATACCCTGTATAATGCTTCGTCCTTCTTTCTTGCAGTTTACATTGAGGTGGAAGTAATGATAAAGGAATAATGACAGGAAAACTTTTAAATGCCGAAGATATGCAAGACATGCCACCTTACGTGAGCTATCTCTTCGAAAAACACAACACCCTACTTCATTAGCAACTGGAAATAACTCATTAATTCGCATTAAAATGCATGACCAACTCTTGGCTGAAAAACTTTTCTCGAATAATGAGCCAGAACCAATCTGCAATGAAGGTGTCCCGCGATTTTGCTTTGTGATGTCGCAGATCGCAGTATCACAATATCGCAATGTCATCGTGTTGTTTTTACCGCAAGGTCACAGTATCACAACTTTGTGGTATCGCCGTATCGCAATGTCGCAATATCGTAATATTTCATATCGTTATAATCCTTGTGTAATTCATGTGATTTTTGCGATATGCGATATGCGATATCGCATATCGGTGATTTTTTAAGTTTTTCAATGTGAGTGTTTCTTTAGTGTATGCGATGCGATGAAGTTTCACGTCGCAATATCGCCTTTTGTCATTTTAACTCATTAGAAGGTTTATCCTATCATCCTTTGCACGATACGATATTCTTTAAGGAGTGAATTTAATTTTCTTCATTATGAAACTTAGGTCTTTTAGATTTTTCAAGGTATTTTGCTAAGTCCATGATGTTGTAAGTTTCATCTGAAAAAGAAAATGTAACACTAACTAATTTTTTTGATTTTTACTGAGGGTCCCCACTTATTTAGTATTAGCAATAATACTTCATAAGGAGGGGGGTTGTTGGTGGCCACAACAATTGGCGATTCACTTGGAAGAACCGGTTATCTCTGTGTTTCTATTGAACCTTTTCAGCTTCCAAAACAACAAATTTTTCAGAAAATTAAACATTATTATCGAAAGATAAAGTACATTATGCTCTAACCTATCAATGACATTTTGTTTCGGCTATTTTCAACTTTTATTATTTGCTGCCTCAAGTTAGTCCTTGTGTTTACATCAGTCATTACTTGGTCTGTAAAGATAAAACAAAGTCTTCTTTGTAAACTAGTTTTAAAATATACTCATTTGTCGTAGGTAGAGCCTCTGGTGCTAGCAGGCGTTCATGGCCTCGACAGGGTTACCTTTTACCTAGCAATGATCCTATATCCTACTTAAAGAAACCTACAACTCTCAAAGAAGAATCCACATCTACACTTATTTCTTTGATTTTCTTTTTATTCTTAAAGAACAATGTCTTGGTTTGGTAGCCAATTTATGGCACAATCATTAACTCGATTTATAACTTTGTTGAACAAGCTGGCTCGTGATGAGACCCCTTGCCTCTTGATTGTAATAATCTTGAGTCATTGCCCTGTTGTGGTATGCAGTATTTGGTAAAGTTAGCAAGTTATAATATCTATGATTATGATGAGCCGGCTCGTGATGAGACCTCTCATTCTTCAAGATAAAGTGTATCCTTGGATTGTTCCTCTGAAAGTTGTGATTTCCTTAGCAGGGAGGAAGTCATTGTTTTCTTTAGATAGATATGGATGACAATGATAGAGTTTTTGGAAGTAACTGTTGTACAGAGAATATTTATTTTGTTATTGATACCTTTCATTGCACTGATATAAAACAATTTCTTCACTAAAGGTTATTTTCATCAAACTTTTATGAAGTTGAAACTAGTGTCATATCTAGGTTAGCGGTCTTTAACTGTATCTTTCAATAATAAAGATCAATTTTCCAAAAGATTTGCTATTTATACAAGCGAAAAATCAAAATCTGAAAGAGAGTTGGTATCTTTTCCGTAAATTCCTAATGTAACCATCCACAATTGGTTTTATTATGAAAAAGAGAAAAACTATTTACTCTAGAAAATAGAAGAATAATCTTCTATGGAAAATATTTCTTAAGAATTTGTCCATTGATAGGCAAAGAGTCTCTTTTACCTGCTAAATCCTGTAACACAAATGTCGATGGACCTAAGACTTCTACAATTTGAAAAGGACCAAGCCACATTCTTTGAAATTTTGTATGTTTACCCTTTTCTTCGTGTGCCTTGTCCTATTTTAAAACTAAATCTCCCACCTGAAAATCTTTTATAGTCATTATATTTGAATCAAAAGAGGATTTTACTAGTGCCTGATGATGAGCATGCGTTTTCTTACCTTGTTCTTGATGTTCTTCTAATTTGATTATTTCCATTTGTCTTAAGTGTAATGATGAAGTTGGTACTTCATCAATGTATTGAACTAGAGACAGAGAAGGAATTGCTAAATGAGTCGGAAGAACAACTTCTCTCCCATAAACTAAATTAAAGGGAGAAGTGTCGATGGAATTTTTTTTCGTTATTCGGTCTGCCCATAAAGCGTATATTAAGGATTTATGCCAATTTTTATGATTTTGGTCTACTGTTCTATTGATAATTCTGATTAGGTTTTTGTTTGTAGACTCGGCTAATCCATTGCCCTGTGGATAATAATTGGCCGAATATTTAAGTTTGAATCCTCTTTTAAGTGCAAATTTAGTCATTGCATTTCCAGAAAAGTATGATGCATTATCGAACATTAAAGCGGAAGGTAATCCAAACGTGGTGATTATAGATTGATCTATGAACTCAATGATATTTTCAGCATTATCCATCTTGAGTGGAACTACTTCTACCCACTTAGTAAAATAATATGTTGCTGTAAGGATATATCTAATGCTGCTTGGAAGAGTGAGGAACGATCTCACCTATTATGTCCAATCCCCACTGATTGAAAGGTTGGTCAATGTTAACTGGTTGTAGTGGTAAGGATGGCTTCTTCTGTCCTCCACATAATAGTGGCATCAACAACACTCTGCATATGGATCTTTGTACACATTAGCAAGGAAAGTTTATAATTAGTCTACAAATTAATTAGCATATTTATGTAACCTGAAAAAATGTTAAAATATTAGGAATAAAAAAATTTACTTCAATTATTGGTCCATGTGGTTATACATACTAACTCTCCTCCACATTAGTTAACATATAAGGTGGAGGTGGAAGTGGAGGGGAATCCATGGAAACATGCTCTAGTTGAGGATGCCCTAGTTGATGAACGACACCCTCAGATGACCTCATAACATCATCCATGTAGATGGGACGTTTCTACATGTTATCATGAACTTATTAATATAAATGCAATATAATACAAACTAGAAATTAAATATAAAAAATTATGCATAATTTGACAATAAGAGTCAAAAGTTTTGTATATATATGTAGCTGGTCTATGTCACGTAGACCATGCACCATTCAAGTCTCATCAATTGCATCACGATACATACATGTATGTGTCAAAAGCTGGTCAAAGGGTAAACTTGTGAGAAATGGGTCATCATATAAGGGCACTATTGGGTCACATGGTAATGGTGGTGGTCCCCTAATCTCTCCATCCAATGCAACATGTTCCCTAGATAATGATGCCCACATGCTATCTTCAATAGTCTCCCGCATCTCACCACTAAGTTGTGACAACTCCTCTATTTTTTTTGTTAATACCGAGCTCTGAGACAATAGTAGCAAGAATGTCAGAGGTGGTGGTACATGCCCAGGGCCCCTACATAGGTACATCCCATGCCAGTATCATAAAAATGAGATATGTTATCAATGCAATCTAGCCTTATATGTAACATAAACTCTATGTGTAAATGCTTAGAAAAATAAACAACAACTCCTTCATGGTTGGGGAAATTGTGCCAAGACTTAATGAATCTATCATATAAGAAAGGGACTACATGAACCTCACTAAAATATTCTAGTGGGATCGAATATTTATGTCTAGCATGGAGATTCAGAGGGATGTCAAACAACTCCCCATGAACATCAATTTTCTTGGTGGCCTCTTTCACCACCTTCCAAGAATTCGAGCCTCTAACTTCATGCGTCCTAAATCTATGTATGAACTGTAAATGTGGCTATGTGGACTCGACCTATGGTATGTCTTGATAAACCTAGTCATGCTACCTAGCATCAAGGACAATGAAATATGATTCATTGATTTGGCATGGATCTTCTCTATCTCTCTTGTGTTTTGTGTATGATTGTTCATAACATCCTCTAATGTGATATAAGTTGTAGCATCATCCCACGAAGGGATCGATGCTTCACTCTGATCCTCAGCTTCAACTTGCTAAGGACCTATAAATCATGCACATAATTTAACATATAAATAATTAACAAACTAGAAGCATAATAACATATACATTAAATTCAAAACATTAGTTGAAGACAATTTTTAAAATTAAAGACAATTTGAAATTAAAGACATTTTGAAGAAATAACACATAAAATTAAAGAGGATTTAAAAACACTAGAGGTGTACCTAAAATGGGCGAAGAAGGTCGACTAGATGTGGCATGGTCATCGATAGAGACAGAAAAACTACCTATGTCACTCTGATTGGCATTGGGAGTAGGCTCTATGATGGGAAAATGAACTCTCAGTGGTCTACGTGATCTATCACAAGCCTCATCATGTATAAAAAAACCTCTTGTACTATGATGGACTGTAGTTGGGGTGCATATATGGGATGCCTAAATATATTACATATAATACATATAAACTAATATAAGAAAAAAATTGTTGACAAAAAAACCATTTCTAAACTAAATCAAAATAATCTAGCCTAAAGTCTGAAACTTTAGAGTCCATTTTTTGATAATTTATAAAGTAAAGTAAATTGAGTTCCATCTAAACACAGTTGAAAGAAGTGATCAAATCTACCCTCACACTTTTTTTTTGTTGCTAAAAATTGCATTTTGTTCATAGCGCATAAATATGTAAATATATACGTAAAAAATGAAATAAACCTATTTAGAAAACTAATACAATTTCATGCCAACCAAATACTACAATAGACTTTATGTTCTTAATGTTTGAATTTGACACATGACATGTACTAGGTGCAAACACATGAAGACAATGTTTCTTGTACAACACACTACATAAAGAAACAATATGGTACAAATTAGAAACTTGAGTCTAAATGATTTTATTCACTAGACCAAATGCAATTTTCATGATGGATTTTATGTGTCTATTGATCCATTGTTGAAACATGAACTTGTATATATAGTTATATAATTATATATAGGGTGAAAGCATGAAGATGGGCTAACTTTTGGTCCAAATGTGGTGATCAAATTTCAAGTTTTTCCTCTTTTATCAAATTGGAGATGTCAAAATTCATATTAGCACTGTGAATTTTGATTAAGAGTAAAAGGAAAAATTGTGGAGAATTATGTTGTTTTCCTAATGAAATTCCTTGGAAAAATATATATTGTCATATAATATGTCAATTTTCCATTAAATGAAATGTTTTTCCTTGCAAATTTTCACACATCTTAAGAGGTGTGTGTGTCTTCACATACCATAACTCAGTCTAAAATGTGTAATATATATATGAGCATGCTCTACATGGAGAGAACTAAGTTTTTCATAGTAAAAATATATATTTTTTATGCAAAAATATATTTTTATTATTTTTCAAAATTAGCGAAGTAAAAGTCCAATTGAATTTTGTAGACACATATGTTCATGTAAGATTTCTTTCAACCATTTAAATAAATTGAAAAACTAAAAGTACTCTTTTCAAGAGGAATTTTAAATGAAGATAGTGGCATTTTTTGAATTTTTTTCATTGTGTATATTTTATGATATTGATTTTTTTCTCAACCTCTTTAAAATAGTGAAAAAGAAATCAAGCATTATGTTTAAAAGAAATTAGATGAATAATACCATATGAATTCAAAAACGGAAAACTCATATGCCATTGGATAGAATATTCCTTCATGAATTCAATGCGATCAAATTCGCCATGTAAGCCCACATTTGTCCCTAAGTCCGATAGGATATAAAATGGTGTTGCAGGAAATTTTGCAGAAGGGGTGCTAACATTATGGACTTTAGGACTTAAGAAGCTCGATCGAGCACTTAAAACTCTCGATCAAGTGCTTGATTTTGAAATTAAATAGCTCGAAGGAGGGTTTAAAAAACCCTCAAATGAGCCTTTACCTTTGTTAAATAAATGCTCGATCTAGCTTTAAAGATTGTTCTCACCTATAGTTGGATCTAGCTTTAAGGCTAGATCTAGCCTATAACTAGATCTAGCATGAAGGCAAGATCTAGCCTATAGCTAGATCTAGCTTTAAGGCTCAATCGAGCCACTTCTTTTATTTCCATGCCTAGGTGGTATTGGTGGGAGATTTTAAAACATGGCTCGACTGAGTTTATTGCTTTATCAAACTCCTGACTAACCTTGTGTTACATTGTTTAAGCCCTCAAACAACTCGATCAAGGCATCATTGTTTCCACCCAAACCCACCCTCTCTTGCCAAAAAGTGTAACCCAACTCCATGCTTTCACCCTATCTATCTATCTATTTATCTAGATATATATATATATATATATATATATATATATAATATATATATATATATATATATATATATTATATATATATATTATATATATATATATATATATATATACTGTGGTGTGGTGTGTGTATATATTATGCTATGTTTAAATGTTATAGTTATAGTTATATTATGTCATAGTTATGAGCATTGTACATGTTACACTATATATATGTGTGTGTCTATGTGTGTCTGGGTGTTAAATATGTTACATATGTTATGTCCAATAACTTATTTTTTTTCAACTATGGTTGACAATCACTGAGTGGTTGCTACATCCACGGGAAATAATCTGGGCAGATGGACCTGCAGGGATGTACCCACCAGCCTAATATTTCAGGCATAACCTTAAGAGTGTCAAGGAGATTTGACCCTGTGACCTCCGAACTGGTAAGTTACTTACCAATGGGAACTCATCCAACTGAGTTATCCCTTGGGGATTTCAAATAAGTTTATGTTATGATATATATATATATATATATATATATATATATATATATATATATAATATATATATATATATATATATATTTATTTATTTATTATATTTATATATATTTATAGGGTGTTTCAATATAATAGTTAAATTATATATCTAGTTATATAATTATGTTATGAACTATCTATTTATTGTTACATGTGATATTATGTTAAATAGTTGTAAAATTATGTTTTTTTTTTTTCTCGCTAAAAAACTAATCTATTAATCCATCAACGGGCAGTACAATACAGTCATGAGGTGTCACCGCCTGAGGCCAGGCATCGGCTTTCTGAGCTAGGTATCAACCCACGTGGGGGGACTGAAACTCTCCAAAAAATGACCCTTCCTAAGCAAAATAATTGAACCCACGCAGGGGCGACTAACAACAAACATAGTGATCCCGCTAAGGGGCAACCAACTGCAAAATAACTGAGCCCACGCAGGGGCGACCAGCTGCAAACAAACTGAACCCACACAGGGGTGATCAACTGCATACATAATGATCCCGCGCAGGGGCATCTTCAAACAGGAACATTAAACGAATTGACCCACCCAGGGGCAGTAATTGACCAGACCAAAAAACTATTGACATTATCCCACGTCGGGATGTAATTAGACAGGACCAGAAAGATAGTGAAATTAGAAGAGTCGAGAGCCAAAACAAGACCTGAAGGGGGTTGGAGACGGTGGAGCTGAGCGGAGGGCTGGCTACTGCTCCGGCTCCTCTTCAACCACTGGGCATCCCCAAGATTCTTCATCTTCCGCTGCAGCAGGTTGGGAACCAGGTTGACGTCTTTTGCTTTGGAAGTTGACGCCTCCGGCAGCATCGGACCTTGCTCTGCCACCCGTCCTGACACTTCTTCACCAAATGCTGAGCCCTCGTTCTGGTGCTGCTGATGTTTGCCACAGAGCTCCTCACTGTCATATGGCGCTTCATCCAGGAAGAGAACCGACACATGAGTGTTAATGCGAGGCCTGTCCAACGAGCTACAGAAGGTGAAGATGGCCGACCCAAAGGCCAACGAAGGTGATGAAGGGTCAGGGCTACGAGAATCCACAAATTGGCTGGCTTGAATTGGCGTGGCGTCAGGGAAGCCATGGCAGCAGCACCGACAGTGATAGGGGTTAAGAATCGGAGCAGGAGGCCTAGAGGACTCCCCACTGGCCGAGCCTCAACGGCAAGGCAGGCGCTACCTTGGCCTGACCATGCTTGGAACAGAGCCGAGGACAAGGAGCCGAGCGGGTGACAGAATTGAGGCTAAGGCAGAGAGGGGGAGGGGCACCAATTCGCAGTCCCCTCTCCTATCAGAACAAATACCAACAAGCCGAGGGAAGGAAGGCGAGGCCTCCCTGAGAGCGAGTGAGCAGGCAGGAGCCTGGGCATGAACCAACAAGCACAGAGCATCAAAGGGCGAGAGCTGCGAATGACCCAACATGGTTTGAGCCTCATCATCACCTGATTTAACCACTGAGCCTGTGCCTCGAACCTCGATCGCCATAACTGCTCGTTGCAGACGAGTTTACGGCTAGAATGGCACAATGAATGTGCCTCCATGTTGAACCCCGCCCTATATTCCATGGCGGCGGTCCTGCATTGAATGCTATCATGAAACATGGGGCTGCCCATGTCCGGAAAGTGGCGCCACCATTACTGCCGATGTGTCACCCGCATCCGGGAGTTGTAAAATTATGTTATGTTATATATTTTTTATATATAACTATAATATATAGTGATGTGTTGTTATAGTTAAATATAGTTATATGCTATGCTATATAGTTATATATATTATGAATTTTTTATAATTATATATATATATATATAATGACATGATGTTATATATATATATATATATATATATAGATTTTTTAAACTTTTGAAGATTAATATTTGATTTTAAAACTAGAAATCGTGCTATATTTATTATTAAAAAATATTTAAATTTAAAACAATTTAAATTTAAAATAATAAATAAAGTAAAATTTGTTATTTTATAAATAAAATTTCACTATTAGCAATCATATTCATCATGTCAATCTGAAGCTCCTAATTCACTTATTTGTTGGTTATAGTTTCATTGTTTTCTAGTTAGGAGTTTTTTGGGGTATATTTGTGGTCAAATTTACTAGAAATTTAAAATGCATTTAAAATAAAATAAAATAAAAAATTGAAAATTTATTTCACAAAATTCCTAAAGAAAAAGTTTAAAACCTAAAATAATTAGAAACAAAATATTTAAATTACCATTCAAAACCAGAAACTATGTATTTAATACACAAAGCATTGCAAGTAAGAAATAAATTTAAAACCTAAATTGTAATTTTTTTTTGGGGTTTCAAAGTGTTTTCTAGGTTTAAGTATGGGGGATTACGCAGTGCATTATATTAGATATCATTTTTGGGATTCAACTGCGTTAAGTAAGTCATTCAAACGTATGACCATTTCCATGAGAGGTAGTCGTAACTAACTAATTTCTCATGATTTTTGAATAGTTCACTAGCACTCATTGCATCGGGTGATGCTCACAGGGGTGGTAGAAGTGATTGAAACTAGGAAATTGGAGAACGATCACATAACATCAATCATCACTTCCGATTCGTTCTCCACATTTCACTAGTTTCAATCCACTTCTTCACCCCTGTGAGCATCACCCGATGCAATGAGTGCTAAGTGAACTATTCAAAAATCATGAGAAATTAGTCAGTTACGACTACCTCTCATGGAAATGGTCATACGTTTGAATGACTTACTTAATGCAGTTGAATCCCAAAAATGATATCTAATGTTTTCTAGGTTGTTTTGAAGGGTTTTTTAAATGGTTTTCTAGCTATGTTTTGTGGTTTTCTAAGTTGTTTTGAAGGTTTTCTTTTATGGTTTGCCAATGATTGGTTTTGTGTTTTTCTAAACATTTTTAAGGGTTTTTTTTGGTATTATTCATAGTTTTTATATGGCTTTTTTTTAATTAGTTGGTTTTCATGGTTTTTGTACATGGTTATTTTTTTTAATTGATTTGTTACATTTTTCAAAAAAAATTAAATAAGAAAGACAAAAGATAGAGTACCTACATTTGTCTGAGTCTCTGTGATATTGGCAGGGTGGTTGGGGAGATTGATTTGAATGTTGCATTACTCGGTCGAGCTCTAATAACCTCAGTCGAGCTCCCTTCGTCTATACAAATGCTGCGCGTAAACCGTGGAAGTGGTATATATTAAAAATAAGGGATTAATTGAGTGATAGGAATCAATTGAACCCTAAAGCTCAATCTAGTGCTATAGCTCAATTGAGCGTTATAAATTGGTCAAGAGTTAGTTTTAAACCCTTAATCGAGTGACCTTTTCAGCGCCTAAGGAGATCAACCAAGCACTTAAAAAATTCTTGATCAAATGCTTAGATGGTTTGATCGAGCCATTATTTTTTCCACCCAAACTCACTCTCTTTTGCCAAAAAGTGTAATCCAATGCCATCCTTTCAGCCCCATAGCATCAATAAACTACCAATCCATTTACCATAGACTAGAATACAATAATAGTTCATTAACCAAAACTACAAAACCATGAGAAAAACCACCAATCACCACAAAACCACTAAAGGAAAAAAAATTCTGCTAAAAAATGCCAAAAATAGATGAAAAACCACCAATATTTATTTGGGGGTGCTACCTCCCAACCCCCACACAGCGGAGCGTTCCCACCTATGTGGTCCTCTCGGTATGCCTAGCACATAATATAGTGCATCGTGATGGTCATGCAAACAATATAACACATACCCAACTCAAATTGTTTCATGTTTTGAATTTATATGCATAATGCATCACAAAAACTGAAAACAATTTGAAAAATAAAAAATAAAAATATATGTCCACATTAATACCTGATCCATGTTTTTCTTCGATTATGTGATTTAACCATGGGTCTAGTATTTTTGGATGGTTTTGGAAGATAACATGGATATTTTACACTATCATACACTGGTGACTTAAGGTGTAGTTTCAAAACTCACATATAGGGTTGGGATCCACCAATATTGCACTACATCTTTTACTTTCACCATACCCTTTCATTGTACATTGAGTCCTACCCCATCATGTTGCATCACTAACCATTCCTTTTCAATGTCATTATCTATTATGTAGAGCCTACCATTCATGAGTTCCTTACAAGAATGTCTAATTTCCATCTTGGTGCCCACGATGTGTTCGCTTGTAGACCTAGGAACCATCTTTCAAGCATGCCATGAATTTGAAATCTTTCTCCATTCATCTCATTTTCTATTTTTTTTGGCCTTGCATAGCCCATAGTTGGGTTTTCTATCCTTTTTATCATTTCTTTCTAGTCACTTATTCGTAGGTTATCAATTTCTCACCACATGTCACTCTATTGTTGTTTTCTTCCATCTCACTCATTGTTGTTGTAGCTGCACTTGACTTCTTTCCTTCAAGGTAGTATTGCATCTATATTGTAATTGGTCTCACCCTTTTAAAGAGACCATTTTGATTAATGGATTTCCATTATTAGGAAATTCACTACAACCTCTTGCTTTCATTACATTGGTTCCACCAACGTTGCAACTAGATGCATATCTTTATGTCTCTCATCCCTCTGGAATGAGCTTCCTCTTTGACATATTTTTATGCTCAATAAATAATAAAAATCCCAAGATTCTTTTGTTAATCTTTTCAATCTTGCTAAACTACTTGAGAATGACATGTTCCTTCTATTCTTTCCTACTTCTTAGTTAAAATGAAAGTCAACAAGCAATCACAATCACTCTCTTCTCTATTCGCATGCTTGTTAAACCATGAGATAGAAGAGAGTACAATTTTACTTGTTTATTGGTATCACAAAAAACTCTCATGAAAAAAGACAAAAAACTTGAGTATGATTTTAACTCTCTTTTAGGATAATATTTAATGGAAAAGATATTATTGACCTCAATTATCTTCTCTTTCAATATTGTTAAACTATGAAGGGGATCATCTATGAAAAAAGGGAAAATGACAAAAGATCTATTATATTCATTTTATCAAGGAAACCATTAGTTTCCCTTGAACCTGGCACTTTTTAAATTCATCCTTTTACAATTGGTCTTTAACTAACTTTGGATCCAAACCATTAGCATGACTCAAGAAACACCTTTACTAAGCCAATCCCATAGGCTATGGTGATGCCTCCTATGTTACCGTTGTGTATGAATGGTGTTATTTAGTCAAAGCTCCCAAATCCACATTTGTGTTGTGCCCTTATATGTTTAAGGGAAGTCCTAGTCAATGCTTTTCATTTATAACATCATTCTACTTCTTTTGTCCACCATCCCTGTGTTTGTTCTACATGAATTCTTCATATTTGGTTGTTATTGTCTTCATCTTGGTCTCCATTTCTGTCAAATGATGGGGATACATCAAGGCCCTCCTTCAATGGATCTCTTCCCATCGATGTCAACACCTTACCTAGGATGCAGATATAGAAATACTCTATTGCCTTAGATCTTACAGTCCTAAGTGGAAAGCTTCCTCATAGTTTATAGTTGGTTCTCTTCATTATCCCATTTTGAAGAATTCTACAAGTGCTTGACATCAAATCATTCATTAACACTCGCTAGATCGTGCTAGGTACCTTGGGAACCATTTTTATCATTGGTGGTTTCCCTCATGTTTACTAACATGATTCCTTAGTGTATGGTAATCAAAGGATCCCCTACATGCTCAACATTAGCTTATTCATTCACATGTAGTGGGTTCATACCATTAGGATCAGTTACATACCTTGGACCTTAGGTATACCTCACTTAAGAAAATTTCCTCCCCTAATATATGATGGAAAATATGTTATGTTCTTTGAAGATTGCATGTGGGAACTCTCATTAGTTTCCATAGTCCTACTAATTTATACCATGATAACGATCCAAATTATGTTGTTGATGACATGAATCTGCAATATATTGTGTGGGAAATTGTTCTCTATTCCTTTGGTATTGAATATGGGTATGCGTAACTTGAGGATGTATATCATATGTATATGACTATGATTTGTGTAGCTCATAGGTTATGGGTCCTAAGCTCACTGTGTCTCCCAATATCACTAAGATTATTAAAATTTATTTTAGCCATCAATTTCTCTTAAATCCTCATACAGTGTAGAATTTGTTATAGCTCAAAATGAAATCCCCTTGAGTCTAATAGGGGGGAACTCAAACTGAAGCTTGAAATGCAAGAAAATATCCATGGGAACCCTATGAAAAGTTAATTTTTCCTCTTCATAACCCATTGTAAACTAACAAGGGGAGTTGTAACACATTATATGACTTTGTAAGGAGTTTTGAACACTCATACACCTCAATAAAATAACATTAAAGTCACTAAGGTTTCAAAATTACATAGATAATGGTTGAAAGGGTGGAAGAGGATCATAAATTAAAGATAAGAATGAAAGAAATGATTCAAACTTGGTCAGGAAAGTGTCTAGATTCATTTGATCGCTCTTGTAAACTCCAATATTAAAAAAGGCTCTCCATGGAGAAAAGAGGAGGGAAGAAAATATATGTACATTTCCCCAAAATGAGAACCTGGTTCTCCTTGAGGTAAGCCAATAGAAAACAATGAAGCGCAAAGATGAACTATAGTGTGAGGATGA
Source organism: Pinus taeda (assembly GCA_000404065.3). NCBI lineage: Eukaryota > Viridiplantae > Streptophyta > Pinopsida > Pinales > Pinaceae > Pinus > Pinus taeda. The sequence continues at coordinate 330,831 of APFE030634776.1, read as the reverse complement.
GCTAGGCACAAGGATCGCAAGGAGTAAAACATTTATAAGCTTCATTTATCTAACAAGAAAGCATGCTCCCCCCACTCGACATTTACATGTGTTATTTATACATTTCAATCATATGTGTTTGGATTATGTTGGTACTAATGCTAATGTGGTTTATGTGTATAAATATATAGAGGATTTCGTTGTTGATTTTATAGGTTATAGGTTTTAGCAGCTAGGAGAAAGTATCTCAAGGATTTCAACCATTGAAAGCATTGTACATCCATTTTCAAATCATACATCAATCATCTTTCCTCTTTTTAATTTCTTAAGAGGTACCCATAGCCTTTCTTTCTTCCACCCTTATCTAAGGTCTGGAGGGCTTGCGCTTCTGAGGGCAAGGAAGAATAAGGTTTCTCCTTTATTCCTTCCTCCCTACTTCGCTACCTTCCTCTCCCCTACTATTTGGCAGGGTAGTTGAAGGAATCACAAAGCATGGGCCAAACATCCACAGAAACTCATTTGATCCATGCATGCATGTGTTTCAATGGGGTTAAGTAGTCTCTAGTGCATCACATGTCATAGTTCGCAAGCCTATGGGTATATGTCCTCCATTTCTATAGAGGAAAATCGATATAAATAGTTATAGAGAAATAAAATAATATTTAGCGATAAAAATAACTATATATATTAAAATCACCACAATTTAATTAAAAAAGAAAAGAAAATAAAATAAAATAAAACTTACAACTATCTAAATCAATTATAGTAATGATTTGGTTTTTTGTTTTTATTAAGGAGATAGAAAATATTTAATATCTTTCCATTTTAGGAAATAATGATCTATTTTTTTAACTATTTTTCCCATTCACCATTATCGTATCCTATAATAAATCCTCATGAATCTTAGTATACACCTGGCATAACTCACTTCCTAAAACTTAATTCTAGTAGATCTTCTTGTGGAAACTCAAGTTGTGTGATATTTGAGGTTTTGTTGACAGTGTTGGACCCACCAACATTTAGGGGATCTCCCCTGTATGAATTCCCAACTAGACCTCACACCGTTTGGTGTAGGATTCACATCTAGTATGATGGCTCGGTTGTCATTATCTTAGAGATTTTCCTTAACTCTTGTTGTTTAACACATGAGAGTGTTATGCTTGTAACTTCAAGAAAGCGAGGTGAGTATTCCTGGTGAGTGCGTAACATAACTCTGTGTCCGGGTTCTCCTACTATCAAAAGGGGCAAGTAAAGTGAGCCTCTTAATGATAGAAAATAGTCCAACCTAGGAAGAAACACATGTGAACAACAACAAGGGTCTATCCAACATCCAGCGGAATAGTCCACAGCGGTTGCAGCAGTCATGAAAACCAAAGTTCAAGGGAAAACACATAGACCATCCAATGAGTAGTGCACATGGGGGCGATAGTAGTTAAAATGAAGACAACACAAAGATGGTTTATATAGTGTTTGGTGGAGTAGTCCACATGGACGGAACAACAGTGATAAACAATACAACACATCTTCAACAATATGAGTACTAAAATAATTGAAGTAGTCCAACTATTTTCGTACAGGTTATGAAAACATGCATTACAAACATTTATATAATAGTATTACAAACATATACAAAACATGTGTGAAAATGTGTTGGCCTCAGATAGACTTCTGAACTAAGCAAAAGATCCAAGACACATATGTACACCATACATCACTAGTCCTAGTAGTGGGACATTGGAGCCACTGCTCACTCCTCAAAGAACAAACTACAATCTCTCAACACTACGCAGGACGAGCTAAGGTGAAAAACCCATTGCTCGTAGAACGAGGAGGTAAATATAGCCAAGGGCGAATAACTAACCCTTGTGACTCTTTGACTTCTCTCATGAATGTTTGACTTCCTATGAAGTTTTGACTTTACGTGACTCTTCAACTTCATACGTGGGTCTCTTGGACTTCCACTTCACATTAAATTGATTAGAACAAGTATGGCCCATAGTAGTAATGTGGTCAAGACAACTCATGACACAACTCGACATGACATTGCTCACATGTACTAGATAATTGTGGTGTCTGTGTTGATTTTTTGTGTTTTTGAGTGATGGTATGCTCTCGACGTAACATGCCTTCACCTCTGCATTTCAATGTGCATGGGGTTTTCGATTGTCTTAGTGTCTTCTTGATGGTGCATGTGTATGTGTCCCTCTCTCTCACTACTCAATGTGCTTCATGCGTTTGTTCAATAACAGGAAAGTATTCTAGCATGCACTCCTTCTCCACCCAGTTCGTCATTGTGACATGTTTCATCGATGTACCTGTTCTTGTGATGAATCATGAGGAGACGACATAAAATCCAAAAAACTCCTATTCTAACATGATGCATTGTTCTTCATTTCAGTGCAAGTGACCAGGATAAGGACAAGGCACTGAAACTACACAAAGCACAACTCAGACTAGAATGCAAGGCTCTAGAGCCTTGTTGGGAAAAACTATGGAGATGTCAGTTGAAGGCAGATGTTTACAATTTGGGACAACAATGATAGTTGTGGGGTATAACTCATATCAAGGGTAGAATTACATAGTTTTTGTGGGGGAGAATAGGCAAGGTGTCAGGGAACTATTGGGCCAATTTTAACAATTTGCAAGGGGAGCACAAGGTAGGTCATCTAGCTAGGATCTACACAATTTCTCTACGGAATGTAGAGTGGACAGTAGGAGGCACTGGTAGAAAAATCTGCACAGCTTTCTAGGGAAGGACAAGATTGGGATGCTGGGGTTGTTTGTCAACATTGCACAATCCTGGAAAACAACTTGGGCCCGAACATAACTATGCAATTTTTGGGTTGTTTGTAGAGTGCGGTGGAAGGATAGGTGACATCCAAACCTGTGCAATTTATTAGCTGATGGTAGAGTAGGCCGACAGGGAAGCCTTCCTATTAGATCTATGTAATTTCCCAGGATAGTGTAGTGATAGGAAACAAAAGCTTGTCTCACATGTCTGTGCAGTTTCTACAGCCAGTGCAACACAACCATGCTAGACAAGTTCTAAGTAGTTTTTGAGATCAGTGTAGCCTTGGGTCACAACTGAATTCATTTTTTCCAGTTGACCAGTGGGAGCCTTGATGGGAGATGTACTATAAAGTGCAAACTCGATCAGGTTCTGGGAAAACTTCTGCACAGTTCTATGGGACAACCAACTGACTCATTTACAAAATTTCACAGTGTAGGTGGCCTGGAACACAACATCAAGCTCTGTGTAGTTCTAGGTAGCAGTGTAAAGTCACTGAGATCGAGGTCCAGTTTAAGGAGGGTCATCTCAACATATTTTCAAGAGAAATGACTAAGTGTGAAAGCAAGTGAACTTGTGCATTCATGACATTATGATCACACATTTAGTATGACTCGACAACAAGACAACTCAAACCAATGAGAAAAACATGTGCTTACTGAGACTGACTCAAAGGCTAAGGGCGACAAGTTTGATAGTTGAGATATATCTTTTAACGACCATGATGACACTTGTGTGTTAATGCTTACAACTTTTTGTATGAGTGTGACATATTTTGACAGAGTGAAAACAATGCATGCACACAAAGGAGAACCTTCAAAAATGGCACAACAAACTCGCAAGCATGACATAGTGATCAACATGCCAAGAGATGATCGGTGTTCAATCAAGTGCAAAGGTTGTGAGACTCAATAAGAACACATGGGATTGTCCCAAGTGTTTACAACCATCAAGGGGAAAAACCAAGGAACGCTCTGAAATTTGTATGCAGACAAAATAATTTTAGAGTGTTGTAGCCACTACAAAACTTGGCAACACACTGGTTGAATACCAACTTCCCTGTTTCAGTTCATTTTTAGCATAGGGCCTTTTCCTTTCATGGAGTATTGATTTCTTATACAGGTTACTTTGGCTTCCCCACTTACCCCATGGGAAAACATGGTTCACCCTATACCAACTCAGTCAAACACAACAAAATTTCAGCTAGATCATTGTGTTTCAAAATCGTGAAGGGTAGTTTAGTTTGCGAGCTTAAGATTTGCAGAGTATAAGTTTTCATCTCTAGTGTTTCTCTACTACCAACAAGCATGGATATTACCCCAATGGAGTCACATGGGAAAAAAATCATTTCTCCACTGCTAGTGAGCTTGGTCAATATCCTGGTGGAGTTGCCTGCTTCACCTCTCTACACATGAAGCCTTTCTCTTATTTTGCCTTTGTATTTTTTGAAAGAGGACTATCCATAGGCACTTATTTATTTTTGGGGCGGAAGATGGATCTTGACTTATTTAGAGAAGAAGAGGTTGTTCCTTTAGAGAAGCATGTTATACCTCTGATTTACATTTGCTCGTTTAGATTTTTCCCCTTCTCCATTTCTACTAGTTGGAGTAAGCTTGAACACACAGAGTAGAAGACTAAGTACGGACATTGGGTTTCCCAGTTTAGACATAGGTTCATGGTTTGACTAGAGATTCCCTTAAAGATGCATTGTATTTTCTATCTAGGTTTTGTTGGCCAAAAGTTACAACCAAGCACAGAAAAGACAAACACATGACTGGCCAAGTGTCGCAGTTTCACAAGACTCTTCAAATCCAAATGCATACTTATTCAAAATCCAGAACACAGTATAGGAAAACACTTATTTACAAAAGAAAAATGACAAGATAACCAAATCGAAGTAGAGAAAAACAAAGAAAAAAACAAAGTAGTACAACAAAACAAAATAAGAATGATATGCACATAGGCAGGGTGTGGTCCCAGATACTAAGAATAACACTTTAAATCTTGGCCATTGATAGGAAGCTTTTCGATCCCCCCATCAATTTCTTACAATTAATACATCTGTTGGCCAAGTTTTTCGTGAATTATGTACAAACCAATCCATAGGGACTCAAACTTTGTATGTGTTCCTTTGTCTTCATCGGGTTTATCCCACTTCAAGACTAAGTCACCCACATCGAAGCTAGTGTTCCCTATAGACTTATGATTGAACCATCTCTTGATACAGTCTGGTGAAGTGAAAATTTTTCTTTTCCTTTCATCCATTCCTCCTATAACTTGTGTAATGTGTCCATCCTATGTTGAATCAATAGACACAGCTTGCCTCAAGATTCATGGGATAACTAGAGAGGAGGCAAGTATATATTGGGTGGAAGTATGGCTTCTTTTCCGTTTACAAGGAAGTATGAATATGTGTTTAGAGAGGGCTTGGGTGTAACTTGGTCAGCCCGAAGTGCATTCACTAGAGTGGAATGCTAATTTCCCTGCTCAGAGTAAATGGTTTTTTAATGATCTGAATTAGATTCTTGTTTGAATATTTGGCAAGACCATTTCCCTGCAGGTAGTAGTTAGCTGATTTTTTAAGCACAATACCATATTGCAATGCAAAATAATAGTTACAACAAAGAGAAGTAAGTTTCATTGTAAAAAAACAAGTGATATTGGAATGTGAAACCTCGAAATGATGTTCTACTAAAGGAAGTTAATGACTTCCTAGTCGTTCACTTGTTTCAGCAGAACTACTTTTGTCCATCACGTGAAGTAATCTATGGCAGTGAGAATATAACATTTTTTTCGTTGATGAATGTGGAAATATTTATCCAATGATGTCTAAGCCCCACTTTTGGAATGGTTCATCCAGTGCAAGAGGCTGCAGCGAGGCTACTGACCTTCATGTTCTGTTGGCACATCGCTGACATACCAAGAACTTGTGGGCATAAGCTTGTGCATATTTAAACAATGTGGGATAGTGAAACTGACTCTCATGAATTTGTGTGCATTTGTGTTACCGATGAAGTGACCCTAGGCTGGTATGTTATGCATGTCACATAATACTCTCTTTGAATCTTGTGCCTCTAGGCACCTGAGAAAATTCCATTGGTTGTGCTTTCTATAAAGTTCTCCATCCACCAACTCATAAGATAAGGCTCTCATGTGAAGCACCCTCTCCTTCTACATGGAAGGTGGGAGGGAATGATTCCATGCTCAAGTTACTGGCACACCTCTTCATATGAAGAGTTGTCATGCAAAGTGGGTGGTGCTTGTTCTATATTATACATGTCGATTTCTTCCTCCCAATTGATGAGATCTTGTTCTTCCTCTTGCGCATGTATAGCTTCTGCTACAAGTCTGCAGAGACTGTGACCCTTGATAGTGTGAAATGATTTTATCTAAAGATCATACACTTGTAGTCTTGTCATCCATTTCATATGTATTTCACCCAGCTCTTGCTGAACAAGCAACATTCTCACTGTTGGGTGTGGCAGAAAGATTGTGCAATGCTTTTTGAACATGTAGGGTCTAAAATGTTTCACCACCTTGTATATAACATATGGTTATTTATCCATAGTGGGATAGTTGAGCTCAAGTTCCTACATGCTCATGCTCATGAAGGATATGGGACATTCATTTTTCAACTCATCCTTCTATGTGGTTACTACAGCAAGTGAATTATCAAAAGAGAATGTATAAAGCAATAAATATTTGTTGAAATCTAGGTTGTACAATGTAGGCACATTTACTGTTTCCTGCTTGATATGGGTGTGTTATCCTCTACAATGTCCCAAGCTGAGGAGGAGATCAAAATAGGTAACCTCGAACCACTTTTAGTTCAGCAAATAACCCTACTAAACTAGAGAGGGATCTCTCTAAGGATTTCTCAGTCAATAACTAGAAAAGAAATGAATTTAGACTAGATTTATAGGTTTTGTTTGAGTGTTTGGAAATTTAGGGTTTTTTAGGTTGCTAGACCAGAGAATAAGAGTAAGAAATTAGATCATGGTATTAAAGTTTGCTTTGATAGGCATAAAGAGGAGCAAGATACAATGTTTTGTGGTGAACTTAATATTTGGTCAATGTAGTATACATCTGAAAGCTTAAGAAATCATAATGAGCATGTATTAGCATGAATTCGTTAATCTAGAAGAAGAGATACATAAACATGATTTTCAACATAAACAGAGCTTTGAAAATAAAAAATTATACCTATATGACTATAAGGAAAACCATATGAAGAAAGAAAATAATGTTAAGAGAGATGAATTCATCAATAAGAAACTGATATGAAAGGAAAACAACACCACAAACTCATTGAACAAGTATTCTTGAAAAATAGCTGCAACTGCTCCTTAATTAACTATATAAAAGCATAAGGTACAAGTCTCTCCTCAGAAATCCAACGCTTCTCTGTGAATGAGAAATAATACATATAGACTTAATCAAACAACTTCCCCATCTTCAGGAGTCGAATTCCTAAGTGGTGGAACTGTTTCAAAGATTCTCTCAACCACCAAGTGAGAGTGAGAAGGTAAAAAACAAACTCTTCTCTTAGACTTTGATTTGAGTTTTTCTTACTTTATGAGGCCTAATTAACCTAGAAACGACCTATCATGCCTATTTATTTATGATTACATCCTAGAAACCTCAAAATATTGAAGTTACATCATGAGTTTAGCTTTGACCAAGTCAAACTAAAAACCTGAGAAATTACAAAGTGAAATTTTTAAATAAAAACTCAGAAACTTGCAGAAGCGTAGTGCCAACTTTGAGGCCACTTTTAGGTGCCTTCGTGATATCAAATTTGAAATATGAGAGAACATTCAACTGTAATTTCTTGTCTATTTTCCACAACATATTGAATTTTTGAAAATTTCCCATGGGAAGGCCTTCAAACATTGATTCTCCCAAGGTGTCTCCAAAATCGCACTGCCTGTCAAAAAGAGTGGTAGAATGATGATTTTTGACAACTTTTTCTCCTTTTTCTCAAAATACAAGCCTTGTCTGAGAAATATGATTAAATGGGTTTTGAGAGTAGGCCACCATATTTCCAAAAATGTAAGCCACTTTTCATTTGAATCCCTGAGGAAAAATCGCAGGGCCAAGGCGTTGCATTTTCTTGACTAGTCCAATTTTTGAAATTTGCACCAAAATTCTCAAAAAACCAAAAATGCTCAGAAAACTCCCAAAATTCATCATGTAGTGAAATATGAGGTGTCTCATGCTCTCATGGATGCTTCATAAATCATCTCCATGTTATCCTTCTCATTTTTTTCTTTTAGGGTTTCCTTTAGCTTGTTTTTCATTTGCTTGAGCTTGATGTTGCAAATCATGTTTCTGGTCTAATAGTGGTGGGCCATGTGCCTCAATAGCTAATTGTCCTGGTTGGCCTTGTCAAGAAGATACTCTAGGTGGCCATTGACCTTACTTATCTAATACTCTCTATCTTCATCGATCTCCAAGGAAATTTTGTCTTCAATGTCCAAGTCTTCATCTAGCAAGTTATGTTATTTTTCTTTCTTCAATTCCCTTTTGAGTCCCTTGGATTTTGGCTTATTCTTTCCAACCTATTTTTTCCTTTTCATCATGTTCATTAGGCTCCAACACTGCTTTACCTTTTCCTCCTTGCTTCAAAACATTAGATTTTTCTTTCTCCACGATTAGCCATTTGGCCTTAAGCTAACTGTTTTCTTGCTCAAGGAAGGAAATAATGAATCTTTCCCTTTCCATATTATCCATCAACTCTGTGATTTGGGAATCTTTCTCTTGGATAACTTGTTGCAAGTTTGAAGGTTCATATACTACCTCCAGGTCAACTAATTCAAAACCATGTTCAATTAGCTCCTCATCATGTACATGTGATCCCTGTTTTGTTAATGTAGAAGGCTTGGCCCTTTTCTCAACCTGAGAAGTAAACACAATACTTTTTCCTCTCTGATATATTTTGGTCACTCAGGTTTAGGTGCCTTCAAAAATTCCTCTAATTTGCCTTATGACCCTACCTCCAACTATTGTTTTGATGTATCTGGATGATGACCTAATCAAATAGTTTCATGCCACTACAAAGTTGTTTTTATGAAGGAATCCCATGCCATGTTCCTTTCTGCCAACTGATGGAGGATTACAATATTTATTAAGCTATGATGAAAAAGGCTAGGGTGATTCTCTTTTCCTTTAATTTGTACCTTCTTAGACATTTTGATAAGGATTATACATAAATAATTACATATGTTGAGAGGTTTTAGAGCTTTGAAATGCATTGGCATCCTAATGTGGTACCCATACAATTTGGAAAATCCTCCCTCAGAGGTGAAAAACTTCATTACAGCCTTCATCAATGAGGCACACTTTTCCAATAGGTACTAGATGTGTGAATTAGCTTCTTTGTAGGGTGATTTTAAGAAATGTTGGTATTGTTCAAGGTATAAGATCATTCTTTTGCACCAATACTCACCATGATTAGGTATTCCTATGGCAAGAGAGGTGGCAACTACTGAGAATGTAAATTAAATCCCTACTATGATGTCCTTTTCTCTTTTTAGATTGGTGGCAATATAATCAGTGAGTTTCTCATGGAAACCTACTTCACCCACCTTTGATAAAACCCTAGGCATATGACATCTTCAAATCATTGTAGTTGGTAGGCTCATACCTCAGGATCCTCCCTCCTTGATGATGTTTTCTCTTTTCTTATGGTGAAGAATCTCCCTCCATTTTGATTAAAAACCTTGTTGAACATATTAGAAGAGAAAAGAATAGGAATAAAGCTTAAATTTGAAGTTTGGTTGAGTTTTGGCAAGTTTCGAGCTACTTTGTCCCAGGCGTAGTAGCGTTGGCAGAAGCGCAACACAGTTCATGGAAGTGTAACACCACTTCTAGAAATGCAGTGTAGTTCAAAGAATCAAAGGACCAACTTTCATCCCACTTTTGGAAGTCTTAAACTGCTCCAAATTACGAACTTGATAGCTTGTTGGAAAGATCTTAAATTCTGCTACAATATGGATTCCTCAATAATATAATTGGGGCAATCCAGCAGGGATAAAATTTGATTTTTCCAAGGTCACTCCAAAAACACATGGTGTCTGTCACAAAAGCACAATGCCAACTTGTAGATAATTGTTGGACGTCTTCCACTACTCCAAATCGTGATCTGAAGGTACCATTTGGAATATTAGGACATCTAGTTTTCCATAGAGTATTTAAGCATGCAAAATGGCCTCTTTAAAGCTGAGGAAAATGAGTTTTCCCAAGGTCACTCCAAAACACAACTTGCTTCTGACAAACACACACAGCGAACTTGCAGAGCACTTTTGACTGCCTTCCTGGAGGATTTTTGGGATGAAAGTGGCATGGTTGGAAATATATTGATTTATTCTACATAATAGATCCCTTAATCACTACCAACACCTGCTCCACATCCTTGAAAAACTATCTTGAATTCAAGTTGTCCAGAAGTTTAACAACTCTCCTGTTGCAAGTGTAGTTTGGGAATTTATCTCAAATAATAATACCTGTGCATAAATTGAAGGAGGGTTTTATTCCTTGACCTATAATTGACAAAAAAAACTTTCACTTTTGTAAAATTATTATCCATTTGGTTAGAAACTATTTTCAAGAAAATTCGTCCCTATGAGAAATGATGAGACGAGGTAGTGTACTGCATCAATGTCTTATTTGAAATAAAACATTATCTTTACCTTTAATTTTCTTTCCCTAAGATTTTAACTCCATATACCCACTCAATTACATCATGGGCACGTTTTTTTTGGAATATGGTATCATGATGACACATGGAGTAAAACCCTAGACCATGACCTAAAATGAGGAATTTAACCATTTCATGACCCAAGACTTTTAAATGAAGATATGGTACCTCGAATAAGATAATGACCATGATGAGTGATGAGTACCATGAGTAAGTGAAGGGAGCAGGAGTGACCTAAACACAATATCCAGTGACCAAATTTTTATTTGAAGATTCACTGAAATGACAAAAATTGGACTTGACACCCTAACAAAACCTTATAAGAGCATATTTGATCACTGGTGACAGGTTGAACTAACTGACACTAACAGGGAAAATGAATCCTTTTCCTTCTTCCCCCAGTTGTAGATTGCATCCTTCTTGATAAAGTCTTGGATAGGTTTGACAATCTACACATAATCTAAAATGAACTTCCAGAGGAAGTTTATCTTCCCCAAGAAGGATTGCATAGCTTTCTTGTTGACTGGGTGAGGAATCTGCGTGATAATCTGAACTTAGTCTAAATCAACCTTGATCCCACTCTTGGTGATGATATTCCCAAGGAGATTCCCTTCATACACTACAAATATGCTCTTCTTGGGATTCAAGGATAACATATACTTTTGACATTGCTCAAAGATCTTCTTTAGATGGCATAGGTGGTCTGACCATTTTTTGGAAGAGACGGTCACATGATCAAGCTAAACGACCATCCTCTATCTGATGAGCTCACGAAAGATGATGTTCATAGTGGCTGAAAGGTTGTGCCTGCATTTAATATCCCAAATGACATTCTTCGGTAAGAGAACGTACCCCACTTGGTACAGAAAGTAGTCTTAAGTCTATCAGGTTTTGCTACCAGAACCTAGTTATATGTAGAAAATCCATTAAGTTGAGATAACATTTCAGCACTAGATATTGTCTCCAAGATGTGCTCCATAGAAGGCATAAGGTAGTTTTCTTTGTCTGAGGCCCTATTAAGATTTCAAAAATGTACGCACAGGACAATTTCCCCAGACTTATTCCTTACAAGAACTAAGTTTGAAACCCAGGTAGAAGGATCAACCTTATAATGATCCAAGCATCCAAAAACTTAGTCAATTATTTATGTATGTGGGATTCAAGTGACGGATGGAATCTTATGATATTTTTCTAGAATGGATTGGCCCCTTCTTCATTAGGAATGATGAGTTGGATTATTCGCGCGTTATAAGATTTCAAGTCATCGTATGTCCACGTGAATACATCATGGTATTGTATGAACAGGTGGAGAAAGGGTTGCCACTCTTCTGGTGTGCAAAATGTAAAGAGATTTATGAACTTCAGATCTCTTTATGTTCCCAAGTTGATCTATTTGTGCATTACTGTAGAACTATGGGTTTTGGTGTTGTTGGGCCCTTTGAAGCAGTTCTTCAAGTCATAGAGTTTTTCTACTGAAACCAAACCCTTGGGGATGGTGTTTCCATTATTTTCATCAGTTGTGTCTTGCAAAGACTTCTCATGCATATCTTCATCTATCAATGTGTCTTTGAAGACGTCAACATTTTCCATAAAATGCAGTATATGTTCATCATCATAAAAAACATGCAAATTGGTGATGTTGTCAGGGATAGATGGCTTATACAAAATTTCAATAGTAAATATATCCCTAAGAGGTGTCATCCTAGCAGCTACATTTTCTACAGCATCTGAAGCTACATTGTGCAGTCTTGGTACAAATATGATATTAAAAGCTTGGAAATTAGAGATAATTCGCCATACCTCTTTCTGGTAACTCTTAATAAAAGGTGAGACACAGTGTATGGTGTTATGTACTTGTCATACCATGATCTCTAAATCACCTACCAATTTCAGCATAGCAACGTTGAGGCTGAGGGCTTTCTGTAAATCCAAGATGAGGGCTTCATATTCAACAGTGTTGTTTGTGCACTCGAACTCCAAGGGGCTTGAGACTAAATGTTTTCTTTTCCTTGGGTTGATCAATACACACCCAACTCCAGAGAAATCATGTGTTTTGAATCCATAAAAATACAAGGTCCACAAGTCGTATGCACAAGGACCACTTGCCACACTAGTACTACTAATACTACTACTACAGTTACTACAAAGTATTGTAGAAGTTTCATTTTCACCAGTTGGGCAAGGAAGGAGGCCCAACTATGTATCTAGTGTGGTGGGGCTCCATTGTGAAAGATAACACCCCAACGTCATTTCTAGAAAGTAATATTTGAATAGAAGTTATGCAAAATCCAATGATTCATTCAGACAATTGAAGGGAGTAATGTTGTGTTTCATGTATCTCTCAGACAACACTCAAATTTGGTTGTTTCTGCCCTGGTACGGAAGCCATAGGTGTGACTAGTCTGTAGAAAAATATCCTTCCAACTTGTTGGACTAGTCTCTGCTGAGAAATAGACCACATGATTCCAGGATGTCCATGATCACAATGTTGATGCACTAGTGAACTCGTCCATCAGACAGTAACCATATGATCACACCTTGGAGTTCACCAATGGCTAGTAACATGTTAGGTCAAGTTGGATGATTTTCATGGCTATATTTCTCCATTGTGCATTGGTATGTTTAGAAATGTAGAGTAGTATGAAATTGAATAATGTGCGAGAGTCAACCTAACAGTTTTGGAAATTGAAGTTGAATATTTTGAATGATAAAAAAAATGGTGGGCAGAGTGAGTTCGTTTCTTCCATGCGAAGTACGTTAAGTATAAATGTGAGTGAACTGGGAGACTTACTTGGTCCCTTGCTGGAAGAGGAAACATTATCTAACTAGGTTTACACCAGTGCATGCAAAAAATATCATGCTAACCAGTGAGTTTGGTAAGCTCGTATAGAGAGATGTTCACACACATCTTCATTTCTTCAATAATATTGTAATCCAAAGCGGAAGACTCACCGAGTTGTCTAGGGGATGACTTGTGTTGGTACTGTCTAGTGGGGCATTTTGAAGTGTGCTGCTCATGGACGTATTTTTGGTTGTAGTTGTCTTCTCATACTAAATTTGTGTTTTCTATGTTGAGGATGTTGGTGGATCAACTGTTCTGAACATTTTCTTCAATTTCTCTTTTGGTATCTCAATCAGAGTATGAGCATCTTAACTTCTCAGTTATATTGACCGTTCTATTTTGGGGGCTCCTTCTCGATGATTTTTTTCTTTTGGGTAGAATTTAGACATCGATACATGTTAACCACATGCCCAGAACTTGGAGCTTCATTAGATACATGATGCTCTTCATCATCTTCATCTTGTGGCTGAACCTGCTTACTAACATTAAAATGATCATTCATCCTTGAAGCCATGAAGTCCATAACTTGGTTCCAATATGGATAGATCTTCTATGAATGTTGTGCTTAGTGGAACTCATAGAAAATATCCTTCCCAATAAAGTCTGTTTGGAACACAACATTTGAATTTTTTGTAGATTTAACCAGGTGACTACTACTGCAACCTAATCTCACATTCTTCCTATGAACAAAACCAAAATGTTTGTTGCTCATTGCTATCTCAGTTTTATGTTGCTTGAGTTATGCTACTTCAGATGTCAAGGACTTGAGGAGATGAGTAAGGGTCTCAATTTTACTTGTTTCCTTTTCTTTCACCTTACTCACAGTAGTCTGAGACCTATTTCCTACATCTTTCAAGTCGTTATCTAGTTCATCATCTACAATGACACAAATCATCTGCAAGTCTTTCTCCACATCAGTTGCTTCTTGGAAGTTTTCAGAAAGTGTTGGTTTCGTAGATTATTTGATGAATTATACAATGCTGGTTGGTACTACAGACATGTAGTAGTCAACTATGATGGAGTCATGATATTGAGTGTCTGTAGTGAACTTGTTCAAAATAGAGTAAAACCTCTGGTTAAAGTCTTTCACTTTCTCTTTTGGCTCCATCTTGAGACTACCCAATTCTTTCAACAACATGGCGAGGGTTTTGTCATCAACAAATTTCTCAAGGAAAATTCTCTTGAACATCCCCCAGTTCTCAATGGAGTTGAAAGCAAGGTTTTTGTACCATATAACTACTCTTCCATCCAAGGTACATGAACACAATCTACATGGAACATCGTCATAATGTACCTCGAGTGTTTGCAGATGTAGGTAGAACGTGTCTAGATGGTCTTATGCCTTCACTACTCTATTAGGGTCATACTTTGTTAACAACTTCTCTACGTGCCTTGACATCTTGTGCAAGGCACCTTGCAGTGCAATTGGGACCTCTTTCATCCATTCCAAATTTTGATTAGCCATATTTTCTTCTTCTTCATACTCCTCCTCTTCTTCTAGATTAGACAGTTCAACCTCCAAATCTATTGGCTCATCTTTGCCTCCACCTCCTTTGCTGCCTTCCCCTCCGCTGCCTCTACCGGAACCCAAGTCTAATAGTGTTTTCATAACTTATTCTCCTTGTAGGAAAATATGAGGTTCCTCTTCATTCTCAACAACTTTGGCTACCTCTTCAAGAGTGGCATGGATTACTTCTTCAATGAACGATACTACCACTTGTGTGCTTGTAGTCGTTTGCTTCCTTTACGAAGAGGGAAGATTATGTACTCCTAGAATTAGTCCAATAGCTTTGGAAAACATATAGGTGATGGGATGGATAGAGAAAAGGTGATGATATGAAATTTCTTGTTCGGTTTTGGGAGGTAAGGAGTAACCAACTTCAGAATTGTGCATGGGAGAGACAGAGTTCGTGTTACTGCATTGACTAGATGATGGATATGTGGGGTTGATAGGACATTCAACCATAAACAACTGGTAGCCCTCCTTCTAGTGCCATAAATGTTGATAGAGGCGGACCCGCCAACATTCATGGGATCTCCTCAGTATGAAATCCCAACAAGATATCACACCATTTGATGTAGGAGTCCCATCTGGTACGATGGCCTGGTTGCCATTATCTTGAAGATTTTTCTTAGCTTTTCTTGTTCAGCACATGAGAGTGTTATGCTTGTAACTTCAAGAAAGAGAGGTGAGTATGTTTGGTGAGTGCATAATGTAACTATGTGTCTGGGTTTTCTTACTATCAAAAGGGGGAATTAAAGTGAGCCTCTTTATGAGAGGCAATAGTCCCAAACCAAGAAGAAACACATGTGAAAAACAACAAGGGTATGTCTAGCATCCAACAGAATAGTTCATAGTGGATGCAGTAGTCATGAAAACAAAAGTTCAATGGAAAACACGTACATTGTCTAGTAGAGTAGTCCAGGCAGGCATGACGGTCATTAAAATGAAGACAACACAAAGATGGTTTGTGTAACCTTGGACAGAGTAGTCGACATGGACAGGACAACAGTGATAAACAATACAACACATCTTTAACAATACGAGTAAAAAATAACCAAAGTAGTTCAACTATCAAGTTAGTACATGTTAAGAAAACATGCATTGAAAATTTTTAAAGAATAGTCTTACAAACAGATAAAAAACATGTGTGAGAACGTGTTGGCCTGAGATAGGCTTTTGAATTAAGAAAAATATCCAAGACACATCTGTACACCATAGATCACTAGTCCCAATAGTGGGACGTTGGAGCCACTACTCACTCCTCAAAGAACAAACCACAAACTCTTAAGGCTATGTGGTAGGATCAAAGGTGAAAAGTCCCTTGCTCATACAATGGGGGGGGGGATATATAGCCCAGGGGGAATAACTAACCCTCATCACTATTTTTCTTCCTATGAGATTTTGACTTTAGATGAATCTTAAAATTCATATGTGGGTCTCTTGGACTTCCTCTTTACATTACATTGGTTACAACAAGTATGGCCCATAGTAGTGATGTGGCCGAGACAACTCATGACACAATTCGACATGACACTACTGACATGTACTAGTTTACTGTGGTGTTCGTGTCAAGTGGTTGTGTTGTTGAGTGATGGTATGCTCTTGTTGTAACATGTATTCACCTCCACAGGGAAAAGTGTGTTGGCTCTTTGATGGTATTGGTCTTTTCTTGATGGTGCATGTGCATGTGTCCCTTTCACTTGCTGCTTGATGTGTTTCGTGTTTTCATTGAACTGCCATCAAGTATTCTAGCATGCGCTCCTTGTCCATCCTATTCATAATCATGCCATGTTTCATTGATGTACATGTTCTTGTGATCACTCATGACAAGATGACATCAAATACAAAAAATCTCCTAGTATAACATGATGCATTGTTCTTCGTTTTGGTGTTGGTGACTGGGAGAGAGATAAGGCACTGAAACTAAACAGAGCATAGCTCAGGTTGGGATATAAGGATCTTGAGAACCATCAGGAAAAATTGCACAAATGTCACTTGGAGGTATATTTGGGCAATCTAGGATAGAAATGACAATTGCAGGGTATAACTGAGATGGGAGGCAGAATTGTACAATTTTCATGCGGGAAGACCAAGCAGGGTGTCTGGGAACTGTTGGGCCAATCTACACAATTTTCAAGGGGATCATAGGCCAGGCCATCCAGATGGTATTTGCATAGTTTCTCTAGGCCATCCACGTATTTTTCTAGAGGACAATAGGATTAGTCTGTGGGAGTCGATGGTAAACGTTATGCAATCCTCGGAGCCAGTTCAGGTCCGGACATAACTACATAACTTTTGGGTTGTTTTCATAGTGGTGAAGAAGGGAAGGGGACATCCAAATCTACACAATTTCTAGGTTTGGGTCGAAGTAGGCCAACAAGGAAGCCTTCCTGTCAGATTTGCACAATTTCCTAGGACAATGCAATGAAAGGTAATAAAGGCCTATCCCACATGCCTACACAGTTTTTGTAGGTAGTGCGAGGCACTCAGGTTGGATGACTTCTATGCAGTTTGGAGATCAGTGCAGCCCTGGGTCACAATTGAAGTCATTTTTTTGGTTTGACCAACGAGAGGCTTGCTAGGTTATCTTGCAGGAAGCGCAAACTGGATTGGGTTCTGGTACAACTTCTACATAGTTCTAGGAGACAGTTAGCTATCTCATTTATGGAATTGTGCATTGTAGTCTGCCTTGAGGACAACCTCAAGATCTACATAGTTCCAAGCAATAGTGCAAGTTCACTGAGATTGAGGCCTGGTTGAAGGAGGGTTATCTAGTCGAAACATTTTCATAAGAAATGACTAGGTGTGAAATCAACTGAAGTTGTGAATTCATGACATTGTGATCACACACTTAGTATGAATTGATGATAAGACACCTCTAACCAACAAGACAAACATGTGCTCAACGAAACTAACTCAAAGGTTAAGAGTGACAAGTGCAATATTTTAGATATATATTTAAATGACCGTGATGACACTTGCACGTTAATGTTTACAATTTTGTGTGTGAGCGTGACTGATGTGGATAGATTGAAAAAAACTCATGCACACCAAGGAAATCATTAAAAAATTCTAGAACAAACTCACAAGAATGACATAGCGATCAACAAGCCAAGAGATGACAAATGCTCAATCAAGAGAAAAGGGTGTGAATACTTGACAAGAGCTCATGGGATGAGCTCGAGTGTTTGCAACCATGAAGGGGAAAAACCAAGGAAGGCTCTAAAATTTAGATGCAGGCCAAATTTTGGAGGGTGTTGTAGCTGCTATAACAAGTTGTTATAAAGAATGAAAATGAGGTCCACTCATTTGTTATGCCAAGAATATTGTAATATTCCAAAATAGCCATGTTGAATTACTCCTTCCTCAATATGTCCTTGATGAGGGTCAACTATTTCACGTTATTTCTTTGATTATATAAATTTATTTACACATCATTTTTGGTAGATGAATTAGACATCATCATCAAATTGGAAATTTCTTTTTCATCTTCAGAGTGACCATCACATGATCTAGCGTTTTTGTATTCTAACTAGTGTAAATCCATTCTAAATTCAAATTTATTAAGTTTCAAGAGAGATGAAATTTTTTAAGGTATACTTTTTTCCAGTTTTTAATTCTATGCCATGTATTAATTCCTTTATACTAAATGATAAAATATTACACCTTAATAAATTTGGTCCCTCTTAGTACTTGATAGATCTATGTTTACAATGGATATATGTTCGTTTAATTTGTACATGTTCTCATGCAGACCTGTGCACACATATTTATTTATTGTTCTCATTATAGACTAATTAAGAAATTAAGTCATAATCAAACTTTTTTGTTGTTATTATTATTATTATTTACATGTAGTCAAAAATCAATAATTTCTATTTCTAGTTCTAACTAAAAGACATAATTTTAAATTTACTCTAAACTCTACTTACATTTTTTTATTTTTTAATGTTGGTTTTGAAATTTGACTCAATATTTGAGCTCATATGAATTATCCCCCATTTTTCATTCCCCCTATTTGATCAAAGCCTCTTCATTTAACTGTCATGAAGATGAACCACATTCATTGCATCGATAATCTAAAATATTTATGTAATGGATCCAAAACATAGCTCTTCATAACTCTACTCATAAAAGCCCACATTCATATAATGTAGTTTTATTATTATATAACATTATTTATCACTAAATGACAATATCTCTCCATTATTGGCTTCTAAAGCACCTCATTACTCTTGGTGCAATTGCATGTCATATTTAATAAAACCAAAACATATTAACAAATGATTTGGGTAACATTGACACTAATCAATATTCAGGTACAATTAACTTTTGCATATGGATCTCCCTAATGTGATTAATTGTATTCCCATTTGACTAAGATAGCTAAATAATAAGAGATAATCTCCCCATGCAAAGATATATGATATCAAAGGTCTCATGTACACAACCTACTCATGTCTAAGATGTTCATTGTTATTAGATATAAGTAAAAGGTGTTGATGCCAAAGGCATGTAGGCCTAAATGTTTAATAGGCCTTTCTTAGAGCCAACAAAGCACCTAGGGTTAAACTTGCTTGTTCTGATCCTATCTCTATGGTTCATCTCTCGTGTATCCAAGGAACCACAGATAAGATTGCTGTTAGGTCCCTATAATACTAGTGATTCCCCCATTACTATTGTTGTTGTATCCCTTATTGTTATTTTTGTGCCCACATTGCCCCCATATTGTTATTATTGTGCCCCATTGAATCCCACTATTGTTATTTTTGTGCCTCTATATTATTATTCTTAGGTCGTCTTTGGTTATATTGCGACCCCTTAGACTCCTATATATAGAAAGGAGGTTTTGTCATTTGAATCATCTAATAATTGTTCATTTTTGTAATGTAAAGGAGGTTTCCCCCTCGAAGAGGCTTATTTGTAAGGCGTTGATCTATCTTTTCTATCTTTTTGTGAGTTGGTTTCATAACATTTGGTATCGGAGTTTTGGATTCTAGGGTTTCACTACACCAAACAAGCTATCGTGGAATTTTCGCTATAGCTTTTTGTCTGTGACATTTCAAAAGAAAAAAAAACAGCCTATTTGATATGACAACGCGTTGAATCTCGGGTCCAAATTTCAAATCTTGTCATGCTATATATTCAGAGATATCATCTGAAGATGTTAGGGTTTTCGCAAGCTCTAGAATTTCATCTAAAACATGTCATCGTGGAATTTTCGCTATAACATTTTCGCTACGAAGTTTCAGAAGCTCAAGAAAAAAACGCAGTTGAGAAGAAATATGTTTGAACATTGGGCCTTAATTTTAAATGTTCTCCCACTATATATTCAGAGATATAATCTGATGACATTAGGGGTTTTGTAGATACCTGAATTACATTCCAAATAGGTGACCTTGGGAAAATCATCATAACGTTCGCTCTGAGCATATGATTGAATCTTCATCAGAATTTATAGAAAGAGGAGATACTATATTTTTTTGGGCATCATGTTCAGAACCTAACGTTAAAATAGTGACCCGCGGTATGTCATACAAGTGCGCTCTACTAAACCAATCTCTACTCAGGTCATCGTGGGAGATTTCGCATAACTCTTCATTGGAGAATCCAATCTTGATTAGACTTGCGGGGTTAGAAATATTACTCAGAGGGTTACCAGAGAAAACAATTTCAGACCTTGGAGATCCAGATACATTAGATTCAATATCCAACTCCTACAAAGTGAAAAAAGGTGTGTAGTTCCTTTTTATATTTTTGAATAAGCTTGGTTTGAAAAATTGGTTTGAAGGAATTCAAAGGACACAGTGAGCCATTATTATCAGTAATCGATGACCTGATGAAAGAAAATAAAAGTGCCTACTAAGAAACCTAAAAGCTCTATCATGACTCACGAAGAAGAGGAAGAAATGAAACATGATATATCAAAATTACGAGACCAACTGCAACAAATTTCACTAACACAAAAAGTAACAGAAGCTAAGATGGATGTTTTAAAGAAAGACGTAGAAGCTAAGACGAATGGTTTAAAGAAAGGCATAAAATATAAGATGAAAGGCATAGAAACTAAGATGAATGGTGTGGAAGCTAATATAGACGGAAAGGAAGCTAAGATGGATGGCGTGGAAGCTAAGATGGATGATTTAAAGAAAAACATGGAAGATTTGAAGATAGATTTGATAAATCTTCTACAAGAAATGCTTACTAATGGCAAAAGGGTAGTAAAGGAATCTCATGACAAGAAAAAAATCAATGTTAATCATGATTTCATATAATATAATGTTGGATTGAATAACCACCATGTTCCAAATATCAATATGAGGAATTTTGATGGCAAGGATCCCAGAACATGGAGACTACAGATGGAGCAATTTTTCGATCTCAATAATGTGCAAAACACACAAAAGGTACCCATTGCAAATTTATATTTGGAATCAAATTAGTTTGTATGGTATTGATGGCTTTTCTCTCATAACAAAATTGTCACTTGGGCTATTTTTATGGAAGAGATGATAGCACATTATGAGGATACAAAAATTAACACTTTTTTTAGCTAATTGATAAATCTCAAACAAAAGGGTTCAATGATGGAGCACATTTAGGACTTCTAAAAATTGAATATAAGGGTAAAAGATATTCCAGATGAGCATAGGATTGTTGTGTTCATAGGAACTTTAAAATATAACACCCAACATGAGGTTTTCCTTTGGGAACTAGATTCATTGGATAAGACATTCAGGTTGGCAAGAAAAATGGAAAGCAAAATTATGGCAACAAGGAAGCCTACCACTCACAATCATAAAGATGGAATTGTTGCAGCCCCTAGCCATCCATAACCTACAAGGTTGACACCACAATAATTGGAAGAAAAAAGAGAAAAAGAGTTTTTCTACAGTTGTGATAGAAAATACGCTATAGGTCATAAGTGTGTCGAGAAGAAATTATTTTACATAGATTGTGAAGAGGAGGAAGAAAAGGAACAAGAAACATCAAAAGAAGATGATATACATTAGGAAAAAACCCTATAAAAAGAAGAAATGAATCCAACCATATCTTGTAATGCAGTGGCTGGAATTACCACTCCTCAAACTATCAAGATAGAAGGGCATATCATTAAGAAAAATGTAATAGTGTTTACTGATTCAGGAAGTTCCCATAATTTTATTCATTATAAGATAGCCAAAGAATTTAATTGCTTCCTATATGCAGCACCACAGTTCCAAGTGATGGTTGCAACTAGGGGAACCATAAATTGCTCAATAAAGGTCCATAATATCAAGCTATCCATGGGCGAACATGTATTGAATAGCCCAATGCTTTCCATTCCAATGGGTGGTGTTGATGTTGTACTAGGATTCTAATGGATACAATACTTGGGTACACTAGCTTTTAATTTTCAAGAACTTTTCACAAAATTCTCTTCAGAAGGAAAGGAAGTTGAATTAAGTGATATCACAGAGAAACTAGGAAAGATAATAAGCTCTAACGAAATGACAAAGCTTCTAAAGAAATAACAAGGAGGCATAATTTCACAATTATGTTCACTAGAGGATCCCGCATCGAAATTGTCCATTTCTCCAGATCTCCAAAAAGTTGTGGACAACCATCCCAAGGTATTTGAGACTTCCAAAGGCCTCCCACTTATTCGTGATCATGATCATGCTATTAATTTGATTCCAGGAAGTGTTCCTCCAAACATTAGGCCTTATAGATATCCTTATGTCTGAAAGAGTGAAATTGAATATATGGTTGCAAAAATGCTATAGGCTGGTATAATTCAACCTAGTCAAAGTTCTTTCTCTGCTCTAGTAGTATTGGTTCACAAGAAGGATGGATCATGGAACATATGTACAAATTATAGGGAGCTCAAAAAGCTCACTATTAAAGATAAATTTCCCATTCGTGCATTGATGAATTATTGGATGAATTGCATGGATCAATTTACTTCATTAAGTTGGATCTTCATTCAAGATAGCATAAAATCAGAATCAAGATTGAAGACATTCAAAAAACAATATTTAGAACTCATGAGGGTCATTATGAATTTCTGGTCATTCCTTTTGGCCTTAGTAATGCACCTTCTACATTTCAAGTCTTAATGAATTCCATTTCAAACCCTTCCTTAGAAAATTTGTGTTAGTATTTTTTGATGATATACTAATATACAAAATGTCTTGGAAGGATCATGTCCAACATTTTGACATGGTGCTCAAACTATTTTAGGAGAAACAATTATATGCAAAAATATCCAAATGTTTTTTTGGTGTACAAGAGGTGGAATATCTGGGTCATATTGTATCTCATGAAGGTGTTAAGGTAGACCCTAGAAAAATTAAAACCATTAAGGAATGGAAAATCCCCACATCCATAAAGCATCTACGAGGATTTTCTCGGGTTGACAAGGTATTATCGCAAGTTTGTTAAGAATTATGGGACGATAGTAGCACCTCTAACAACATTATTGATGAAAGATGCATTTTCATGGACTCCAAAAGCAACGCAGGCATTTGAACATCTTAAAAAGGAAATGGCCAAGCACTAGTCTTAGCTACACTGGACTTCACAAAAACATTTATTGCAT
This sequence comes from Pinus taeda, assembly GCA_000404065.3. Taxonomy (NCBI): domain Eukaryota; kingdom Viridiplantae; phylum Streptophyta; class Pinopsida; order Pinales; family Pinaceae; genus Pinus; species Pinus taeda. The sequence continues at coordinate 307,438 of APFE030634776.1, read as the reverse complement.
AATTTGTTGCCTCAGGAAATGGAATTGGTGTTGTTTTAATGCAAGAAGAAATATCCATTGCTTTCGAAAGCCATCCAATCAAAGGAAAGTATTTACACAAATCTATTTATGAGAAGGAAATGTTGGCAATACTACATGCACTTAAGAAATGGCGACTCTACCTAATGGGAAGACACTTCAACGTAAAAAAAGGTCATGATAGTCTTAAATACTTTTTAGAACAAATATTATCTTCAGAAGAATAGCAAAAATGGGTCACAAAGATGTTGGGTTATGACTTTGAAATCATCTACAAAAAAGGGAAGAAAAATTTTGTGTCAGATGCACTCTCAAGAAAGGATGAGGATGTGGAAGAATTTCTTTGCAAAATTTCTATTATCCAAAAAAATTGGATAAACAAAGCAAGGGATGAATGGAAGAATGATGAGGAAGTGGGGGAACTCATTCAAAAGATACAATAAGATCCCAGTACATCTGATACATTTAGCTAGAAAAATGATTCATTATGGTACAAGGATTGGTTATACCTATGTAAGAATTCCCAACTCAAACAAAATATTCTTAGGGAACTACACACCTCTCCCTTAGGAGGGCACTCAGGATTTCTAAAAACCTACCACAGGGTTAAGAAGGAGTTTTTTTGGGATGGCCTTAAATCAGATATTCAAAATTTTGTGGCGGAATGTTTTGTTTTCCAACAAAATAAAGTGAAACAATTAAGACCCTAAGACTATTACAAGATTTATCCATTCCAAGTCTATGTTGGGAGGAGGTTTCAATGGATTTTATCATAGGTTTACCCAAGTCCGAAGGAAACAATGTTATCATGGTGGTAATTGACAAACTTACCAAGTATGCACACTTTTGTGAATTATCTCATCCATTTAAAGCAAGTACTATTTCTACTACATTTGTGGAAACAATTCAAAAGCTACATGGAAACCCAAAGATTATCGTAAGCAACAGAGATCCCATTTTCGCTCGAAATTTTTGGACATAATTATTTTCTTGTCTTGGTACTCAGTTAGCTCATAGCTCATCTTATCATCCTCAATCTGATGGGCAAATGAAGAAGGTAAACAAATGTTTGGAAGGATATCTTCGTTGCGTTGTATATGATAAATGGACACAATGGGTTAAATGGTTGCCTCTAGATGAATGGTGGTATAACACTTCCATACTGCAACAAAAATGACACCACTTATGGCACTTTATGGATATCAGCCACCATACATCACATCATATTTAAGAGAAAAATCTAAGGCTCAAGCAGTGGAAGATCACATCAAGCACTAGCAACAAGTTCTCCAACTCTTACAGGATAACCTCATCTTGGCGTAGAATAGAATGAAACAATAGGCAGATCAACATCACAACGAAATAAGTTTTGATGTAGGTGATTGGGTATTCCTACAACTACAACCATATAAACAAATGTCCCTCAAGAAAGATAAGAAGGATAATTATTATCACAAAAGTATTATGGTTTGTCCAAGGTGTTGCAAAAGATAGGTACTATGGTATACAAATTGGAGATTCCTGCAGCTTCCCGAGTGCAACCATTTTTCCATGTTTTATGCTTAAAGAAGGTTATGTGTGACAAGCTTCCAGTTCAAACAATATTTCCAGAACTTGATGAGGAAGGAAAAATCATATTGGAACCTGAAGTGGTCAAAGAAACAAGAACTTGACAGATACGAAATCAATCAATTTTAGAGTATCTCATCAAGTGGAAGAACTTACCCGTTGAAGAATCCACATGGGAGGATGAGAATTTTATATAGAAGCATCCAAAACTACTCAAGTGTTGAGGACAAATCTTTTTTGGAGAGGGGCATGTTAGGTCCGTATAATACTAGTGATTCCCCCATTACTATTGTTGTTGTATCCCTTATTGTTATTGTTTTGCCCTTATTTTACCCATATTGTTATTATTGTGCCCCATAGAATCCCACTATTGTTATTTTTGTGCCTTTATATTATTATTCCTAGGTTGGATTTGGTTATATTGTGACCCCTTAGACTCCTATATATAGAAAGAATGTTTTGTCATTTGAATCATCTAAGAATTGTTCATTTTTGTAATGTAAAGGAGGTTGCCCCCTTGAAGAGGCTTATTTCTAAGGCATTGATCTATATTTCTTATATTTTTGTGAGATAGTTTCACAACAATTACCCATATTCTTTAGAACTGTAATGTCTCTCCTTCATTCAAACCTTTCAATACCATTAAAAGTTCCCTTACATCTGTTAAGGATCCTATTGACCCTTAAGACACGAAAGGGGTTTACCTTATTCCTTGCTCTAATGGCACCCCCTACATTGGAGAGACAGGTAGGTCTATTAAGTAGAGAATCAGTGAACATGAGGTTAACATTAGACACAATCACTATCACACATCAACACTTGCTGAAAATTCTGTGAAATCGAAACACCATGTCTACATTGAAGAATCCAAATTCATTTCTAGGGTTGATCATTTCCACCACAAGAAACTCAGAGAAGTGATTGAAATAGAGAGGCATCCCAAAAACCTCAATAGGGATGATGTCTGGAAATTGAGTTAAAGTTGGATTCCAGATCCCTCCTCATGACTCTTCTTCCCTTTCCTCTACTTTCCCTTTCCATTTTTGTTGGACCTCCCTTCTCGACTTCGTTCTTTTTCCCCCTTCTGTATTAATTTTCTTTTAATTTCCTTAATTTTTTTTTTAAGATTAGTTTTCTGTGAGCCAATTTTAGTCTTTTTACTCCGATAGAAATTAATAATAAATAATAATTTAATACTTTTATATTTGATCATTATAGAAAGAAATAATATTATTCACGAATTAAAAGATTATAATGATATTATTAGTCTCTAAATTAATAAAAAATAAGAAACACCATCAATATATTATTGATATGATTGAATATCTTAAGTTTTCCTCCAACAAATTATAGTCCTTCTATAATATTACTATATGAATTAATAATATTAAATTATAAGTTAGTCTCTAGCCTAGTCTTGGATAGGTCAAACCCTAACAAATTACCTTATTCAAACTAATTATTTATAGATGACACTATTGTTAGAGCCTAGATTTACCTCAGGCTGAAAAGGTAGGATCTGGGGCCAACATCAAACCATGCTTAGCCTGGTAGCTAGCCCTACCAGGTCTGGAGAGGGATCTCTCCAGGTCAATCTCAGATAATTATGATCACTAAAGGCTTGAGATGACTAATTTTATTTCTGATCTTAGGCTAGGTATAAATGTAAGGGAGTTTGATTGAATAAATGATGTTATTGTGGGCTCTAAGGAAAGCTATATTTTGGGTGAAGGGAATGAGGTTCAGTCTTGCAGGGGTCTCAATGGGGCAAGGTAGGAAACTGTGTTTGGCACTCTAAATGAAGTGAGATGGATGGATCAGATAGAGGAGGAGTTGAAGAGGGAAAGAGAAGCCACAGATCCTCTCCAAACAGTCGAAAACATCAAGAAACTAAAGCAAACTTCAAGTAGAGCACTGTAATTTCAATGTATTCTACTTACACTCTTGTTTGTTTAGCTGAGAAGAAATAAAGAGAAATGATACATATAACACATTAATAAATTCACAAAGACATAAGAGAGCACTGTACCAAAACAAATGCCACAGGGATCCCAAAGAGTACTACAAACCTTGGTCTCAATTCCGTAGCCAAAATGTTGATATGAGTGTACAATGAAGCTCAAGGCTTTCTCAAGAGTCCAACCATGCTAATGACTGAAAAAATACATAATATAGACAAAACATAGCTCATCCTTGCCTCTAGGGGTCGAGCTCACATGTTTAGGAGCTGATCCAACTGATTCTAAACTAGGAACTAGAAATCAAGCAATGAAACAAGATGCCTCTAGAAACAAGGGAACTGATTCATTCATTTTCAAACAACTTTTAACTGATGAATCTACCTAACCAAGTGAAGATTTAACATTTTTAAAACATGATACATCAATTTATATGAATTTACAACATAATTTGACAATAAGAAAGTGAAAAAGTCAAAATGGCCAAAATTGGGCGAAAAACAGAGCAACATTTGGTCAAACTGGCAATTTTTCCTCTATGCGCCTGTTTGGACCCACTTTTGGAGGCCTTCTCGATGTCCAAATTAGCTCCAAGTGTTCTTGTTGGAAAGGGCTAAATATCTACTTTCTAACCCAAGTGGAATTTTTCAATTTTGTCTTCATTTCCGTGTCACAAATCAAATCCCCCAAGACAACTTCCTGTGTGTCAAAATAGGGGCAGTAAGGTCATTTTTTGAGTGTTTTTGACCTTTTTGAGGGCTCAAAACTTGCCCAAACTTCTTGGCCATAGGTAGGAAAACATAATTTTCCATGCCAAATCCAAAAATTATGAGATTTTGTGATTTGGAGCTCCCTAGAAAAGGCGAGCACCACGTGGCGCAATGCATAGGGCAGAATTTCCTGTTTTTGTGCCAAAAATTCCAAAATGCAAAAAGTGCTCCAAATTTTTTGAAATTTGGGCTGAGTCTTCTCTATCAAGAGCTATGTTTGGCGAAGGAAGCCTCAACCAAAATCCAAAGTCGATCATGTTCCTTTCGCCTGTTTGCAGCCTTCTTCAATTTTGCCTTTAAAGTCCTTATCCGCGCCTTGCAGACCTTGTTCCTCACCATGTAATGCAAATCCATGTGTCTCAGCAAGTTTTTCTCCTTGTTGGCCTTCTCCAACAATCTCTCTAAGTGGATATTGACTCTCTTGAGCCAAGACTCCCGATCGACATTGATCTCTTGCTCTAGTGAAGTAAACTCCACCCTCCTTCTTTGGGCAGCTTGGTGGTTCTCCCTAATGTTTTGTAACTCCATGATTGTGTGCTGATCTTCAAGCTGCTTATTCCTCTACTCCAAGTATTTTATGATCCACTTAGCTCTCTCCAAGTTGAGGGACAAGGCCTTGATGTCTGTCTTCTACTCTTGGATGATCTCTTTGAGACTTGTGCTTTGCAGGCCCATGTCCGTATCGTCATCCTCAATAAGAATAAAGTCCCGCTCACTTGAAGGCCCCTCATCCTGCATTGGCCTCTTGCCTTTGTCCTAAACCTGTGGTGCCAATGTTGGAAGTGAGGCCCCTTCCACCCCAGGTGGAGATAACACTCGCTTTGCTGCTACGAACAACTGCCTGGTGCCCTATAATAAGTAATAAACACCGGCATACTGGCGACCTGTGTCTCATGTCCCTCATGCTGATAAGAATGTCCACCTGTCTCATGCAAAGCCTCTGATGGTCCCTGAGGAGCTATGAAAAACTCACGGGAGATGAAGTCCTCCCAAGTGATACCCTGTAAGCCAAGCTGATGGATGACCATAATCTTGATGAGAGAAAAATGGTAAATACTATTGAACTGCTGCTGAGGAGTTTTGTGCTGCACTAGAGTAGTCATCCTTTCAATATTTCGGCACATGAAGTAAGGGATGTTCATCATCTGTACCCGGGTAAAATGCATGAGCAGCCTGATATAATAAGCATATAAACGGGAGAACCGGACCTCACAGCTGAAATACTTCATGATCAATTTCATTAAAGGAGCATTTTCATCTTTGAGGTACCAAAAAGGAAACACTCTCTTGAGCTGTCTCAAAAATCCAGGCTTGATGTAGGGTTCATAATGTTGTCGGTTAATTTGCTGCCTCTTGTTCCATTGTTCTCCTATGTTGGGAATGTCGGTTTCTACTGAAATGGATTCTGGTGTTAATGTGAAAGTGACACCAGCCAAAGTAGCTTGGTCGTCATATAAATGCAACACAAATAAGTGGGCCAACTCATGGTGAAACTGAATGCTAACAACTTTCTCATAAAACGCGTAGCAGGGCTGGTGCTAAAAACAAAAGATGGCAAGAGGGCAGGCTTGTAATTCAGTAAGGGTGGTTGGTTCTTCTCTAATATGTTTTCCACCTCTATGAGGCCTCCTAGGTGCATGTTCCTCCGTTGGTGAGTCACTGTGTGTCTCCTCTTCATAATCATATGAAGGATCAAATGCCATTTCTACTTGTGATTGAACTGTCTTGATGAAAAATAAGTGATTTTATGATGTGTCTTGACTTCTGACACCAAGAGAAACAGTGATGTAAGGGACTGTGGAGAGGAAAAGTAGTGAGGGATTTAGGAACGGTTGGGGTAGGTTTAGTTAGGGAAATGGGGATTTGGGGTATGATTTAGGAATTTTTAGTATGGGTTAGGGTTTGAAACTTTGCATTTGGGATTTTGGGAAAGGGAACTTGGGAGAGGGATTAGTGAATTTAGGGGCAAGTGAATTAGGGGAATGGGGAATTCAAAGGAAAAATGAAATAAGGGAGTGATGAGATGAGGGGATACTTGGTAACAAAATAGTCAAGACAAAACCCTAGGCAACAATTTTCTTTGGTAGGGTTTGATTTCTTCAAACATTCATCATGCATCGACCACCATGAAACAACTAGCAATATTGGATGAAAAACTATGAGAGAAGCTCAACCTACTTGTATTGATGGCAATCCATGCTTTTTGGGCGATTTTGGAGCAAGTTTGGCAGTTTTCGGGCTTCCTGGTTGTGTGCGCCGCGTAGCATACCCAATGCGCCACGCCCACTATATGCGTCACGCCCGTGTAAAAATGAACTGAAAGTTGAGGCCCAATGTGCCACGCCGGCTGTATGTGCCTCGCCTCCTGCCCAGTGCACTGCGCCTAGTGCCTTGGAGTGATTTTCAGTAAACTTTCTCACTTGCTCACTAAAATCACTTTGCCTTGCTTCTAGTTTGCAAGTGAACTTTTCAAATGAAGAAGTAGCTTATAAAGACAGAGATTTTAAATTTTTGGCTCATGAAACCCACTTTCATAATGTTTTGGATTTTGACTCTCTATTTTTGGACTTTTCACTTCTTTTTAGCTTTGTGATGAACTAAATGACCTGTGCTTTGTTTGTTTTGCAGGTGATTCGAACTACTAGGGCTAAGGAAAGAAACCAGGGTTGCAGGGGAAGCATTTTACATATGGGGGAAATCAAATTACATAAATTTATACAATTAATGCAAAAATATTCTGTTTTTCCTCAAAACAGAGTTTTGAGGAAAGACACATTGTTGAGCATTTGATGATAAATTTATTGATGTTGGAACCTCCTCATGTGCCTACTGGGGGTTATTGGGTGTTTTGAAACATTTTTTGATGAAACCCTAGACCTAAAAGACAATGAAACCCTAAATGGACCTGTGCAATCTTAAAGATAAAAAAGGTGACTGTATATGCTTTTTAATGATCAAACATGAACCAGCACGTAAATGACAATGAGGGAAACTGTAGGAAAGCCACTACCATCAGACGATCCATGCACCTAATGGAATGCAAATGACTGGGCGGGACACCTGATATGAAATGCAACAAGAGGATTTGATCTCTGACGGGGGGATGGAGATACCATCACTAACAACTACTATTAAACATTTAACTTATGATTCCGAAATAAAATATTTAATTACTTATAATAGCTATTTTTTAATATTATGAGTCAAAACATAACAAACTATATAAGAAAAATCAATTATTATTATAATATTTGAAACTGATTATTCTAGATAATTTTAAAATAAATATAATAATCTAATTATAATATTGAAATGAAATATTTATTTATTACATAATAGTTATTTTCTAACCAAATTTAATATTATTAATTTATACTATCGAAAATAAATATTCCTTTTATTGCATATCAACTAATTTCTAACTAATTCATTAAAAAATGTAACAAATTACCTAACGACTAATTTTCAACGGCTAACTTTGGGCAGTGATGCATCCTTACTATTTATTCCCTCAGATCTATTGATTTCTCACCTTGTCCTGAGGATGAACCACATTAGTTGGTTCAAAACATCGACCAAATCCTAACGATGTGATTAATCTAAAAGACTTATATCTACATTATGGATCACAAAAGTCTTAGATCTAATAATAATATTATCATAGAATGTAAATAATCATTAAGCACATAAACACCCTTAGGCTTTATATCAAACCAATTTCCACTCATAGGAATTTATGTGATATTGTGACATTAATAACCAATATTGGAAGTTATTTAGATATGCAATAAAGATACAATCATCCTAGAGATACTTGTTACACTAGTTGGAGTGAGTGCTTCCTTTTAATATTACTTATGCAATCAAAAAAATGGACATGAAGGGAAAATTTATAGTGATGGATATTCTAATTGAATTTTAGAGCTTCACTAGACCATTATTTCCATATTTTATTCGTAGAAAATTTACTAAATTGATCAATTTCCTCTTTGGGATATTGCATAAATATTATTATACCCTTCATTGAGTATATAAGTCACACCCTGATATTGACATTTCCATGCCCTTTCGGTTTCTATTTTAATGCACATAAGCTTTGACAAATTGAGGATATCATTGAGCATTATGTGAAAAGGAAACACACAGACATTAGGGATTTGGTCTATGAAATTGAAATGGAAATAACAAAAAACGAAGAAATTAACAGTGATATGAAAGAAGGGTAATCTCTTTTCTTTAGTACCATGGACCTTAATTTTTCATATATTAGGAGGACCTTATTCCAAATTACCATTAAAATAGTGTGTCCTATAAAATACATGTTTCTTGGTGTTTCCTTATCAAGATTATTGGGAATAAAATTCAATTTTCTTAGTTAGCTCAAAAAATTCCTACATTCACATGAAACACCAAGAAAGACAAATGTTTGTATGGGCATATTTTATACTTCCTACCTTGAAGGCATACTCTAACCTATTATCAATTAGTTATAATAATTGTATAAATTATCATGAATATGAATCTATAATGGATTCTTATAAATAGAATTACTTCTTATAATCATCTTCAATATTTAGGAAATACTTAAAAAATTAGGTTTAAATTCCAACTAAATGTTTATTCTCCCAAAATTTAGTTATGGAAAACAATAATATAATCACAATTATTGACTAGCAATCAATCTAAAGAAATTAAATGATAGTTAAATGTTATATTTAGCAACTATGTTTTCAATTCACAACTTACACTATTTCATAATAACATTAGGAAAATATAACAAGATCTTTTTGGATTGCAAAAATGTAGTGAACCACTAAAGCTTTAAGTGCGTCATCCATCTAACTATAGTCTCTTATAATCAAGGATAAATCTCCTACACAAGACATCAAATCAATACATCAAAATGTTAAGAATCATGATAAACATCAATACAAGTGTCAAAAAAGCTCATGTGAGTTCCATCTTGACATTCAAAAAAAATATTGATGCATTGGTCACTTCCAGCACACTAATAAGTGATCCTAAGTTGGATACTCCATGTGCATCAAGTTATAAGTTGACTCCTAATCCCGAGATGATCTTGCAGAAATTGAAATTTCTACTCAGTGAAATTCTTGGTGAAGATATCAATGGCCTACTCAAAATTGGGACAGTACTGTAGATCGATGATCCCATCTTGAATTAGTTCTCTAATAAAGTGCATGTGGATGTTGTTATGTTGGGTTCATTGTAATTGAACTGGACCTCTAGAAATCTTTACCTTACTTTAATTATCACACCAGATGATAGTTCGACGATGGACACTAATACAAAGCTTAGATAGGAAATTTTGTAGCCAAATGGCCTAAATAGTGGAATTTATTGCTCCTTTGTACTAGACCTCTGCTAATTATAAATAAATGGCAACCTACTTCTTGCTTGATCAATAAATTAGGTTGGATCCCAAACTAAGTACATAATGGAGGTGGACTTGCGATCAATATTGTCACTAGCCCAATCTGAATCTATGAACCAAAGAGATCCAAAATACAATTTTATGCATAATGAATCCCATATGTGATTGTCCCCTAGACATATTGAAGGATACACTTTGCATCTTTCTAGTGTAACTCATGTGGCTCTTGCATGTATCTATAAATTTCTTGTATGGTATATGAGAGATCAAGATGGGAGTGAATGAGATAAATAATACTTCCCACAAGATGACAGTACAATGTGCAATCAACCAATGGTGTGTCTTTTCCATTCTCAAGCTTTGTCCCTGATAAGAAAGGTGTGGTTGTTGGCTTGCAATCACTCATGTGAAATCATGCCAAAATATCTCTAGCATACTTTGGTTGAGAAATGATAATCCGAGAAGCACTCTGATTGATCTCTAGTTAAGGAAGAAATTTATCAATCCTATGTCTATCATATAAAACTGCTTATGCAATGCAGTTTAATCTCATCAGTGGCCGAAGATAAACTACCTATTATCAAAAGATCATATACATAAAGACTATGATAAAAAAGGAGTAAATTTTCTTCAAAAAATAAACATTGGAACCAAATATGCAACATACCAAATTTTGAGATAACAAATAGAAATCCATCTTTGCATACCATGCTCTAGGTTCCTGCTTGGAGCCATAGAGAGACTTCTTTAGTTATCATACTAGAGATGAATTTTGCGCATATCCCTATGGCTGCTCCATGTAGATTTCTTCCTTGAGATCACCATGAAGAAATACATTGCTCACATCCATATCATACACCTCCCATCATCTTGCTACTACAATGGAGAGATCTAGCTGAATGGAATCAATTTTTTCCAGTGGAGAAAAATTATCATCATAGTCAACACCATGTACCTGTTGAAAACCTTTCACCAGCAATTGTGCCTTATAACGAATAACTTGGTAATCTACTATCTTATTGGTCTCGTAAACCCACTTGCACCTCACAAGTTTATGATTGGAAGGTAGTGGAACCAAATCCAAATTATGGTTCTCAATGAAAGAGTTGTATTCCTCATCCATAATTGCTTCCCATTCAGGATTCCCAGTTGCTTCTACATAAGTTTGTGGATAAGATGCATGCATCATATAAGTGTGCATGTGCATGCATGGCTATATAGCTAAGAGTGCTTGTGGATATTCCTCAAACTGAGGTATAGTGGCAAGACCATCTAAGAGATCACTCATGTTGCACCATTTTTGTGTTGAAAGTGGCCAAGAATATTTTGAACTACATGAGGAAGTATGATCTCTATGATCAACAACTGGTAGTCCAACAAGTGTCACAGGAAATGCTCATCTCGATCATAATTCTAATGTAAATTATCATCTACATACTCATCAATTAATGGTGAGGGAAACTTTGTAACAGATTCATCTGATGGTGCATGCAAATCATCTTCTTCAAAATTTACACTCCTTTCAATAAAGAGCACTTCATTATTGATATCATGAAATCCACACCCTTTAACTTCATCAGAATATCCAACAAACATGCATGCCTTACTCTGAGGCTCCAAACACTTTCTCTTCTCTGTAGGAATGTGGGCCCATGCTTGAGATCCAAAAATGTGGAAATGAATGACTTCAGGTTACATGCCAGTGCAAGCCTTAAAAGGTCTTTTTCCAATAACATATTTATGAGGAGATCTATTCTGGATCTATGAGGAACAATTAATAACATGAGCCCACAATTATGATGAAAGAAATGTTGCATGCAATATGCAATTGGCCATCTCGTTCAAATATCTATGCTTCCTTTCAGCCACCGTATTTTGCTACAGAGAGTAAGGAACTATATGTTGCAACTATATTCTTACTTCAATACAAATATTCTAGATATATTTGTTGACATATTCATATTCCTTCCCATTATCTATGTGGAGTATCTTGATGCATTTTCTAGACTGATTTTCTGCATGTGCTTTGAAAATTTTTAGATGTTGAAAAACTTTAGACTTGAGTTTCAAGAAGTAAGCCCAAGTGAATCTCGTGTAATAATCTATAAATTACAACAAAATATTTATTTTCTCATTGAAAGTACTGGAATGGACCCATGAAATCACTATGTACAAGCTCCAAAGGTGAAAATGCTCTCCATGCATGTCTCTTCTTCAACTTGTCTTGCTGATGCTTTCAAAGAGCACATCCATTACAAACACCATTTGAAAATTCAATGGATGAGAATTATTTAACCATCCCTCTCGTACTAATTTGTTGCATATATATGAAATTCAAGTGCCCAAATCTCTCATGCCAAATCCTATTTTCTTCATTTCCATGTGTAAGTAGAAAAGTAGAATTTGATTCATGAACAAAATCAGAAAATGTATACAGACGATATTAATCATTTACCTTGGAAGATGAAATCTTCAAGTTGGTTTTCATATCATAAATGATCACAAAAGTAGGGGTAAATGCCACTTTCCTTCCGGTGCCTATGTGTGTCATCTGATACATTGAAAGAAGATTCATAGAAAGCCTTGGAATATGCAAGACATTCTCAAAACTTCCATCTTCGAATTTTACTCTTTTTTGTGCAGTTGCTTCAATTGCAGAATTGTCCCCCATGAGAATAGGAGGACCCAGGTATGCATCTAGATAAGAAAATTATTCCTTTGAAGAATCCATATGATGTGAATCTCATGAATTGATGATTCATTCTTGCAGTGTAAAATAAACGGCAATCAAAGCATGACCACTACCCCTTGCATCTGATGGTTTTTTCTCCATCCTCTTCTTGGCACTTTCTGGAATGTGACAACCAAGATTATTTTTCTAAAGATTCTTTGACATTAGATCAATAGTCTTCTGCATGCAATAGAATTCAAGACGATAAACTCTATTACAATAATGACAATTGGAGTTTTCTTTCTTTCCGTTCTTACCCTTGGAGCTAGAAGAATCATCTAGAGGTATTGGATTTCCTCCCTTTCTTGGATTTGGATCTCTTGCCTTTCCTTTGCCTTTGGATTGCTGATTTGGTTTTGAGTTGGAATTTCCTTTCTCATGCATGGAAAGTGCATATGTTGGAGACTTTAATGAACCCATTTTGATGAGCTTATCCTCCTCATGAATGAGAGACTCAATAAATGCATCAAGTTTGGGAATTTCCATTTATGTTTAGTTCCAAGTCTAACTGTATGAAATGTAGAAATGAAAACAACATATTTAGGGCCTAATTTAGACAAAATATAAACGATCAATTGACCTTCCTATTTGGATTTATCAATCCCACAATCATGTAATTGTAGAAGCAATGATTTGAATTTTGTAAAGAATTCTTAAATATTCTCAAAGTTGTTTGGATCTAAGGAATTTAGATCATTTCCAAGAATATGATCCCACATCTCATCCTCCTTTTGAAATAAATTCTCCAAGATTTTCCAGACCTCATTTAGAGTGTTGCATATGTCCACATGGAAACAAAATGTTGGAGATATGGACACCAATAGAAGACCAAAATCCTTTTCCATCTTGTGGAAGTATTAGGATTTTTTAATGGAAGAATTTGGTTCATATTTCATAATCATAACTATCAAATACAAGCCTTTGCCTCTAAGGTGAAGAAAAATCTCTGGCTTCCACTGGAAGTAGTTATACGGACTAAGAATAGTTGAATATGAGAACTCAATTCTTTCACCTTGTAGCTATAGCAATAATTGTGGCAATTCTCCAATATTTTGATATGAAAATCAAACCTATCAACATTTTCCAATTCTTTGATCTTCAAACCTACAAAATATTGTTCATGCACCTTCTCCAAGCCCCTCTACCTCTGATACCATGTAAAATTAATAGAGCACAAATACGGTTATAGTTGAAGAAGATTTGCACAAAATTGTAAGAAATTAAGAAAAATTGGAATGAAGAATGAATTTGATTACGCAATATTCGTTTCAGAATCAATACATAAAGAAACTAATTTATGCTTAGTTTTACATGCAATAACTATCGATAATTAAAGCTAAATGAAGCTAAGTGTGCTTTATGTTCTATTAATGTGCACATGTGCCACATGTAAGCATAGAGTTAATTAACTAAATCGAGGTGTACACCACATGTAAGCACTACAATTAACTAACTAAATCCAAGTGCACACCACATGTAAGCACTCAAGTTAACTAATTAAAGCCAAGATCACATCACATGAAATTACTAGATTTGAACTAGAGCTCATTAAGGCTAAATAAGTGCATGTACACCAACAACACCACTTCCTGGAATTTGACAATTGCTGCAACAAGAATTACATCTCTACAGGTATAGAAAAAGATACAACAGACAAAAGGGGCTGATTTTTCAGGCTAGAAATTTTTCATGAACATTTTCAGGCCAAAATTACTTAGAGGTTATGTGAAAAAGTCTAGAATTTATGAAATATGTGGTTGGGCACAAAAAAAATTTCATCTTCGCTCATGTAGATGTGTTATGGTTCTAAAATCCATTCTAAAGGTTCTCAAGGGATCCATATTTCCAATTTATTGTGATACATATGACCACGATCCTACCGGTGTTAGAAACTTATCAGATGTATATTTTGCATTTGTTTGTTGTAATCATAGAACAATCAACCTATACAATATATGTGATAACTCTATTGAATTCTACCCTATGAAAAACTATCAATATGTATTCAATGAGATGATTTTCTCATACGAATTTAATGGCTTTGGCCTAAATTTATTGTTTCTCAACATAGGCTTTGTGACATAAGAGCGACACCAGAATACATTTTCACTATGCACGCTAATTATTGTAAAAGTTTAAAGCGAAGACTAATGAAGTAAGAGAAACCATTGAAGAGTGGTTTTTATTTAGATTAGATGTTGAAAGAGGAAGTGAAATGAACATGGAGATCATCGCATCATAGACAAATTTTGGCAATAAATTATTTTGTATATTAGGAAATGAGATAGGAAGGGTTTAATAAAACTAACAAGTAATTTAAATTTATAGTATTGTCATATTTCTAATGTTTCTTAGCCTTTCTTGGCCAAGGATCAAGGTTGGTCAATTTCAAAGTATTCTTCTAAAGGTGTTGCATTAGAACTTTATCTACTTTATTCAACATGAGTTTATTGGTATCAACTAATTCTATGTTGATCGCTTAATTCAGAATAAAATATTTGCCTTGGGATCATAAATAATGTTAAATTTCGACTTCATTACAACATAAGAGAGCGGTCTTCACGTTTTGAAGGAGGTGGGTTAGTCTAGGTGGCAAAGATGTCAAACATGGAATCAACGTAATTAGATTGGAAAACCACATTCCATTTTTATTTGAACAAGAGGCAAATTGGTAATAACTCAATTTAACAAGTTGAAAAGTAAAATAAAATTATCAAATCATAATTATCATCTAGCTACTAGAGAAGATAATAATAAAGAAATTAGGCCTAGCGAATGAGGTTACATAAAGGGGTTATTATTAATGTCTATCAAAACAATTCCTCATTTGCAATACAAATGTGACAAAAACTATCTTATGCGTTGAGAAACAATCAAGCATGTGATTTCATATGTTATTTAAAGAAATTAGTTTCAAAATTGAAGGAATATTGTTATGTAGTATTCATCTCGAAGGTGTACGAAAAGAAACCACTTTAGGTTGTGGATGACAAACATCCCTAATAGTAAAAATGGTTGTTAAACAGTGGGGATCTACAACAAATGATAGAAGAAAAACTTGCCAAAGCCCTTATCTATGCAACAAAACTTGTTAAAAAACAAAATGGAATAAGTGAAAGTAACTATAATAATCCAATGGAAACCAAATATATAAAGAATATATTTTATTAAACAACACCTTTGAAGGAAACACATAATTTTACCAGTCCCCCTCTATGGGATGGGTTCTTGGCTATCCTCAATGTCTTCAACTTTTGTAGAGTCTCTCTCCTCTATAATGTGTAAAACCCAACAAACAAAATGTTTGAGCTCAATGAGAACTCAAATGAAAAATAAAAATGGTGTGTGACAGTGATAATAATCAGAGTTACGACACTAAGTGAAACAATGAAAATAGTCAAAAGTGAAGAATGAATGTAAAACCCTTCTATTTATAACAAAATATTAGGTTACTCTTAAATAATGGGAAATAATAAAATATTATTAACCCCATTCTTGGAATAACCACTTAGAATATTTTATTATATTTGGTTGGAAGGAAAAATTATTTAAACTTTTACTTAGAAATAATAAATAAATAAATGATTTATTTATCATCTCAAGAAATATGGTTAAGGAATAATAAAAAAATAATGATTTATTTAAGTATTCCTAGGGGATTTAGTCAAACTTAACCAGGAATAATAACTAATTAGCGATTAATTAATTATTCGTAGAGAAAAATAAGATAATTAATGATTTATCTATTTATTTCCCATAATTGGTGTTGGCTTGAGGGGCCCTAACCTAGGTTCAATGTTAGTTAGCCAAACAAATCCCTACACTACTGGCCCTTTCGGCATCAGGCCACAGAGCGTGGACTGAAGTCTCACCCGAAGCAGTATGGGGGGATGCTCAAACCAAGTTTCCGCACCCTTAAGATGGTTGTGATGTTATTTTATTCAAAGTATAATTTCCCCCGCATAGGGTGCTTCGTGCTCCGTTCTATCATTCAGTACCTTCACGATTTGTTACAATCAGCTTTCATGCAGCCCTAACGAGGGGCTGAAGTCCTTTCTCATTGATATGGCAGCGAACTTTGATATTTCCCAAACTAGGCTAAGTAGCTTACTTATCTTATTGAAAGATCTTAATTATCTTCATGTAAACAAATGTTCTTACTTGTGTTCACTTAGCCAATACAGTTATACACAATTGCGCATCAAATAAGCATTAGAAGTGAAATTCATACCCAATATAATAGATGTGTAAATAGGAAATAAAGAGGCATAAATGATAGAAACTTATCTTTATCAATACTTCCAGATGATTACAGATTCGACTCGCCATGTGCACTCAGCTGTAGATTACAAGGCCTCTGTGCACTCAGTTGCAGAGCCTCTACCTATGCTATGACCCAAAACTTAGACTTACACTTCAGACTACCTCACATACATATTCATTATTTGATCTTTAATTACTTCTATCTACTCAGAGCTTTGCTATATTTATACAATCCCATGGTCCACAAATCATGGGTAGATCTTCTATAGCTGACATTACATTATCAAAATAACGATGAATAACCCTATGACTCTTTAACAACTATGCACTCTGTGCCAACAAAATGCAGAGTATTTACATTGGAATTACAAAATTGGACCAAAATCTGGGCTCTAAGCCCCAAAACTGCCCTTAGGGGATTCCGCACCCAACAATCCCCCAGCACAAACATCGTGACTTGCCCTTGAGTCACTTTGTAGGTGTAGAAATCTTAGCGTGAAGACCTCCCAGCTCGGTTTAGATCGCTACAAGTTTAGTAGCGCACTAAGCGGCTGCCTATTGGACTTCCTCCACGTGTTACTCAATGCCCACTACTATTGAATTGCTACCCTGAATTCTCTCCTGAGTTGCTTGCAGTTATGCGAGCTTTGCTTCAGTGGAGGCTGTAATTGTATAAGCCTCGTTGATCCATGGTTGTAGGCATGCTTTTAAGATTTCTTCCTTATGCTGAGCAACATCCACCTGTTCTTTGAGCACCTTTTCCTACTGCAACCGTACAGGCCTTTGTGTAAGGGCAACCATCTACACAATTTTTTTTACCTCATCGTATTTATGTTGTAGCTCGTGTACCTCTATCTCTAGGTGCTCTACAATTGAGTCCTCCTGGAGGGTGGTTAGGACCTCGAATGACTATTTGAACAGCTTCATGTAGTCTGTCACTGGAATGTTAACCATCACCATTGTTGTTGTGACCACAGTGGTACATTTTTCTCTGACCTCCAGCGGAGTTGAAGGTGGAGCCTTCAACTGCAGTTCTGCAATCTGCAAGTTCATCTCTAACAAAACCATGGCCATCTATTCTCTTGCATCACACACCCTTGAGGATAACGTACTGACGCACTCCTCCATCAATTCCTTTACTTGAATGGCCAACTCCAGGACCATCTGGTAGGCTTCCTCCACAACCTGCATTATCTACCTGTTCTTCTTCACTCCCTCATTGTGATGTAGGCACAAATTCTCAATATTGATGCGCTGCTCACTCATTACCTATATAGTGCGACTCTCCCTGGCCCACAGTTCTGCAGTGACTCCATCCTATAAAATATAGAGCATCTCCTGAGGGAGCACAAACATATTTAATCCGATGCCTTTTAAACTGCTGACCATGGCCCTATCGGCCTCTGTTTCTGTATCGAGTGCTCCATCTAGTAGCACTATC
This sequence comes from Pinus taeda, assembly GCA_000404065.3. NCBI lineage: Eukaryota > Viridiplantae > Streptophyta > Pinopsida > Pinales > Pinaceae > Pinus > Pinus taeda. Next base: position 289,293 of record APFE030634776.1, on the reverse strand, counting down.
ATGTTGGTCACCCTGGCGCGCAACATTTCCTTGGTAGATGAAGTGTCAACTGCGAGGCTGGTGGACACTACGCTATCATTTGGAGTGCGAACCTGCAACTCCTATATTTTTGTTCAGATAACCCCCAATACCAACTGTTGTTGTTCCTAAAACTGTTGTGGGGCATCTATAGTGACATCCCTCACCGTTTCACCAATATCATGTAAGTCCCCCTTAGTCAGGGTGATTGGGTCGAACGATGTCTTTGAACCCTTTGTTTTTTTTCCAGGCCCTACCTGCTCTTGTGGTCGTGGATGTTTGAGTTGGGTGGATGTCGTCTACAGGTTCGTGCCACCTTGTTTTGTGTCTGTCTCTGTTTCGGGCGAAGGTGACTTTTGTCCTTCGCGCTCTTCGTCTGCTATTTTCTGTTGCTCCACGAACTTCGTAGCATCGCGCGCTGCCTGGCCCTTAGCCACTACTTCTTCTTTTCTATGCATTTTTTCCAACAGCACCATCTGATGTTTTGTCTCTTCCTTCATACGTTGCATGGTGGACTTCTCTGTTTCCACCGCAGAGCTAGCTGGAGCATGCCACTCTAGCAGCCAATATTTAATGGCTACAAATATCACATCGTCAGTCGCCAAATATGGTAAATCATGCCACTTCTTCGTAGGGTCCTTCTATGCCCCGATGAAGAAATGGTGGAAATATGCTTTGAAGTCTGCAAAGCTCTGCAAATTTTTGTAGACTGTGGGTGATAATCATGGCTTGCAGTTAATATCCATCCCGATATTCATCTTCATGAGCACCTAAAATATCTTGCTCTGTTTGATCCACTGTACGTCCCTGGTCACCCACAGTGAAGCATACTTCACTGCCTCTAGAAGGTCCTACGCAACTGAAGGGAACTTGCTATCTTTGGGCAACTCCTGTGCCACCACTACTATTGACAATAGGCGCCATGTGTAATGAAATGATTTTCCCTGCTCCTTTGCCTCGCGGCAGTTTGCAAGGAACTCACCGCATAGATAGTTCACCCAGTTGAAATGGACCGCTTCTACGCATTGTGTCGTTAGTGAAACCACTGGCGTGGGCACCTCATTGGTGCAGAACTTCCACATGACCTTCCTTACCAATATCTGTGTCATGACCTTGACTACAAGGTTGTTTATGTTGGAGATGGCATACCCTCACTTCTTCTCCTATAACTTAAACTTCTTTTTCATTGCCTTTGCGACAGCCAATTTTCCACCTTTTTCCCCTGAAATGTTTGTTGGGTCCTCCCCTAAGTAAGGTAGCTATGTAATTCAGTGAATTAGATGGTTTGTGGTGGGGATGGGCTCCTCCAGCCACAAGCACCCATCATGCACCAAGAAGAGAAGCTGCCTAATGACAAAAAAGGTCATTAGGGTGTAGTGGTAATGCGACACCCAATGCAGGTTTAGCAACCCTACTTTCTCCACACCTATGAGCCATTTCTGCGGCTCTAATTGGATTTTTCCAGCAGTCATTTCGATTCTCTTGTGCATTCGCTTCATAGTCACTAAATGTAGGAACTTCTTGTGGTCTGTGAGGTCCAAATCTTCAAATTTCAACACGGGAACCTGTCCCAAATGCACTCCCTCAAAAATAATATCATCTAGGAACATCGAGGTTTGTAGAGAGCTCTTTCTTTCATCTATATCCTTTGGAACCTTGGCTTTACCTTCTCATGGAGGATCATATTTCGGCAGCCTAGTGATAGGGTCCGCACCTTGCGTTTCGACTTCCATCTCTACATCCTCCTCCTCCACCAGGATGTATTCAAACTCTTCCTCCTCATTGGCCTCCAAATTAATGGCCTTCCCCGTTTCCTACAATGTGAGCCTGGTCCTCACTAGATTTTGGGGTGAGATGCACACCAGTATCATGGCCTGCTTATCCTTCTTAGGTATTCGTGATGATTTAGGGAACTTGACGATTAGTTCAATGCTCTTTGGGGCTTCTACTTCCGCAATTTCCTACATGGCTTCCTCAGCTATCACTACTCCTATGTCTATGGCTTCTTTCAGTGCTGACATTAGTCTAGTTACAAGGTCCTATGTCTCCTTTGGAAATGTTTCAAACACTAGACTCACTCTTAAAACCTCAAAGTTTGATAAGTCCATACACACTTGATAGCGCAACAAATTGGTCCTCAAATTGGAAAGTGTTGTTTGCTGGACAACCACTTGTAATTTATAAGGCCTTTTGAATTTGAATTCGACCATTCCCCCATAGTCGATCCATTAATGCCAGATTGGCGGAAGATGTTCAAGAATCTAGCCCATAAAGTTCACCTTAAATGCCTTCCACATGCTCCATTTGGCCTCAAACCAAGCATCAAATCATCAATAGTGACTTTAACGATCACTTTCTAGCTGACCCATGTGCCAGCGCAGCTATTCTCATGATATTGCAGACCCTATGACACTTTTCTACTGCAGGCAGTCCTGACATCGCGCAGTTGCCGGGAAGAGTACTTTATAGTCCTGCACCTCCTTTGAACTGCCTGAAGCGCTAAGATGGTGCCACTTTCATATAGTCACATCATTGGATCGTTGGTGTATGGCTTCAAGTGACTTCCATTCACCTTTCCTGGGAAGGGTTCTCCATTTAACTTGACTAGCTATATTGTGCCTCTATCGGTAATCTATTTAATAATATACGGCCCTAACGAGTGCATCCTGAACTTTCTGTGGAATTTATCAAACTTACTATCGTACAACAATACCAAATCATTCACCTTAAAGGTACACAACTTAATATGTTGATGATGGTATGCCTTTTCACGTTGCTTTTGGACCTGCTAGTGAAATCCAGCCAAAAATTGATCGTCTTCCAGCTCATCCAACTGTGCAAGCCTCTCTTCCAGGGCTCCGCGATCTGTCATACCTATGAGCACTATTATCCGTAGACTAGGCATGATGTATTCCATAGGCATTATGACTTCCACTCCATAGACAAGCCTAAAAGGTATATGTCTCGTCAGTTTCTCGCATGTCTTTCAATAAGCCCATAACATTGTAGGTATGCGCAAGTTCCAATCACTTCGCTGAGAATTTGATACCTTCGTCAATGCATTTTCAAGAACTTTGTTGAACGCCTCCACTGTCTCATTACCCTATGGGTGATAAAGTGTGCTCTTTTTATTATACACCTGAAATTCCTCCGTTAGTGCACTGATCGTCTTGTTCAGGAAGTGTGTACCGCGATCACTCATCAAGATCTTCGAACATCCAAATCACGTCAATACATGTTCAAATAGAAACTTTGCAGTAGCCGCCCATGCAATCCTTCACCAGCTGTGCTTTTGCCCAACAGGTCAAATACTCTGTCACAGTGATAATATACCTCGCGCATGCCTTTCCTTGAGGTTTGATGGGTCCCACAAAATCTATTGCCCATTTCTCGAAAGGTTGCAACGTCATTTATGGATTCAAAGGAATTTCATCCCTTCACAGTGACATGCCTATTCTTTGACATACATCACATACCTTGCAATATGCTTTTGGATCCTGATGAAGGGTTGGCCACAACAACCTTGCGCATAGAATCTTCTGTGCAGTGGCTCTTCTTGCATATTGTCTTCCCAACATTAAGAGCCATTTGCTAATTCGCCCCCCCAACACATGCTTATTGACGAGATATTTTAGCACGGAGTGCCTGTGCATCTGCTTAGGTTGGGTCTTTTGTTTATAGATGCGTATCCATGTGCGCGGATCATTCTACCCATTATACTTGTCTGTCAGTCATATTTTAGGCTTGCCAAATCATTTTCGCATCATTCTCCTACATTCACGCCAATAATCAAAGCTTCCTTTATGCGTACCCCACCATCTTGCGGGCATAGCGCACAACACCCAATCTAAAGCTTGGAAGAATTGCTTTACTAGCACCTCTCTTTCAAATGAATTCAAGAAGATATCTAGCTCATTTAGACCATCATAAGTAGGCATATCTTGTACTTATGTCGACATACAGTGCAGCGACCGGGTCATCATATTGCAATTAAAAGTAGTTACTTCGTGTAACCAATTCTACCAGGGTTCTACTTTTTCATTGGAATCCAAAGTGCAGGAACTCTCGCGCTCCCATGTAATCCATCCATCCGTAGTGGGATTCACCTAGTCTTGGTCTTGTGTGGTTATCTTGTAGATGTAGTCCAAATCATTGTCACTTTCATAATCGCGAGACCGGCTACGTGTAGCGCGATCCTTCAGCAGGGTCTAGGGGTATTATTAAGCGTAGTGATTTCTTCTCAAAGGTCATCTTCCACTTCTTCAAATTGATTACCCCGTTCATATGAGTGACCCAGTCAATTCCCAGGAGTGTGGGGTAGGGTTTGATGTCATCAACAATATCTATTACTTCAAAGTCTATGAGCATGCTCGCTCCCTCAATATCCACAGTTAGTCCCTGTTATTTCCCCATGCGTATGATTTTCTATTGATTCACCATTCTGAGCTGAATTGGAGACCATTGCAGTGCAGGTCTCCCCATTCGCTCCCGTGTATGTTTTGGTAAAACATTCACGTCTGATCCAAAATCCAAAATGACTTGTTCCATCTCGTATTCTCTGATCTATGCGATTAGTCTCATTTCATGCCCTGTCCTTGTCTTATGCTTTCTGACCTTGTGGACTACACGTAGTTCACCTGGTGTGGTCCCATTACATCTATTGATGAGTTCCTGTAACCCTTTTACAACCTTATTGTTGCGCAGTAGCTTCATACAAGTTTCTGGAAATTTTGTGAGCATAAAGGGGTCCATCTCTAGCTCATACTTATCTTTTCTTCCTGAAGTGGAGGCCTCAGTGAAGCTCTTCTTAGCTTCCATGAAGGTTTCCTGAGCTCGTTCCAAATAAAACTCATCTTCTTTTGCCGGGGCTTTGCAAACCCAAGTACTATCTTCCAGTTGTTTTCCCTTGTCATATCCTATCACGATTCCACTTCAGAGCACAATTTTTACATTCGAATCTTCCTCACGTAGTTTAGACCTCATCATTTGTAGGTTTTGAGTTGGGGGAGGTGGTAGCATTCCTTTTTCACATATCCTAGCCATTAGCATAGGACAATCTTCTATCTCGTGATCAAATAGCATGAAATACTTGCACAACGAGCGCGTTGGATTAGTGCAATTGCGGGCATGGTGTCCTGGCCCTCTGCAATTATAGCAAATTAACTTTCCCTGACCTCTACCAGGTCCTCCTTTACCTCAGCCTCATCTGCGCCTCTAAAATCTTGTCCATGCCATCCCTGCATTCTGATAAAGGGGTTGCGTTTCAGCCTGAACCCTATAGGCTAGAGTTCTATCCATCATCAATTCATAGCTCCTACAAGTATGCTTGTCATGTACCACTAACCTGCAAAAGTTGTAGAACAACTGTTGTGAGGTTTGTGTATACTTCTGTAACAAGTGGCAGTTATCGGTGGCATGCTTTTCAGCTACTTGACAGATAGTGCACCACAAAGCAGGTGTCGCACTAGGTCCTGCTTGAGGTTTTGGCCTTAAAGGCATTGGTCCTCCTCCTGCAAGGTAATTTGTAAAGACCAGGCAATGGTATTTGTCATGACCTTGACTCTTGAGTTTCAAGAACCGTACTTCGCGCACTTCTAGTCAAGTCATCCTATCCTACTTCAAGCTTTGCATCTCAAGGCATAGATTCTTCAGTTGCACATGGATCTTCTGAACTCCTAGATTAGGATCTTGCATCAGGGTCTCATGTCGTGTCATGGCAATATCCAAGGCTTCTACCTGAGTTGTTATCTTATGCTGCGACCGTGCAATCCTTATGTGTAGTATTAGCGAAGCTACAAACCACTCGCAATGTTGTCCATCTGTCATATTCATATTTTCTTTGCGAATCATACCTTTCAACCTTTGATCTAGTTCCAAGGGTGTCTCACCTGCTAGCATCATGATTTATTTGAATCCAATAATCGATTGTGCTTTAGATTTACGTCTGCTAAATTCCCTATTCAATGTTGCTTCGATGTCCACTACTCTTACATTCGGGTTATCGTTAGAGTACTTAATATACCAAGTTAGTGTGTGATCCTGTAGGGCACTAACCAGTGTTGCTTTCTTTATATGGTCATTTGTAACACCTTGATCTTCCCATACAACCTTCACTACGAAGTAGAATTGGTCCAGGTCCTCATTTTCCAAGCCTTTGAGCAAAGGAAAATTCATTGTGTTCACCATACTGAATCGCAGTGGTGGTGGCGGTGGTACGGGTGAAGATGGAGGTGATGGCAGTGGAGCTGGTGGTGGTGTGGGTAGAGGTGGGATTCGTGGAATTCTTTGTATTATCAAATGAATAACATTTCACTGAGAGAACTTCGTGATCTCTTCCTTGTCCCCTCGTGGAGCTAAAATCAAAGGGCTATTTTCTGGACCCTTATTTCCTTCATTCTTGTAAACCTTTCTGCTTTGCATAGCCTTGAACAACAAGGTAGCTGCATAACTTTCTTTTCCCATAGCAACATTTTAATCAAAGTATTCAAAGACTTTACATACTTACATCGCGGTCCTTTGAGAAAGCTTCACTCTGCCTCGCTATAGTCAACTGAGGTGTCAACCACGAACTTAGTAACAAATCCTCCTATAATATGATAGAACAAATGATCGAAAACACGCGTGATATTATCCTCTTTTGCTTCTAACCTCCGCACTAGCTCTGGGGTCCACACGATAGGACCATCAAGTTTCCACCTTCCTTGGCTATCTCCTAGCTTTGCGATCCACTCATATAGCTCAGTAGGGAAGGACACGAAAACTATTTTATGGATCTCCGTATACAGGTAGTTATCTAATCACTATTCTTTTGACAGTCATGGGTTTCTGTTTTCCTGCGCCGCGAATTCTTGAATTCTTCTATCCAACCAGCCTTCGATTTCTTTCTTAGTTAGATTCCAATGATACAACATCACGCATCTCTTTATCCAGACTCTGGTCCTGGCAATAGAACCATTTGTTGGCTTGAGGGGGCCTGACCCAAGTTCAGCATTAGTTAGCCAAACAAATCCCTACACTGTTAGACCATTCGGCATCAACTCGTAGAGCACGAACTGAAGTCTCACCTAAAGCAGTGTGGGGGGATGTTGGGACCAAGTTTCCACACATTTGAGATGGTTTTGATGTTGGTTTATTCCAAATATACCTACCTTCGCACAGGGTGCCTCGCACTTCAGTCTATCCTTCAGTACCTTCATGATCTACTATAATCAGCTTTCGCATATCCCTAACAAGGGGTTGAAGTCGTTTCGCACTAATATGGTAGCAAAATGCACTATTTCCTAAACTAGGATAAGTATGTTACTTATCTTATTGAAATATCTTAATTATCTTCCCATAAATAAATGTTCTTACTTGTGTTCACTTAACCAATACAGCTATACACATTCGCTTATCATATAAGCATTAGAAGTGAAATTCATACCTAATATAACAAATGCATAAATAGGAAATAAAGACATAGAAATGATAGAAACTTCTCTTTATTAACACTTCTAGATTATTATAGACTCGACTCACCTTGAACACTCAGCTACATGGGTCCGCACACTCATTTGAAGACTATAAGGCCTCTATGCACTCAGTTGTAGAGCCTGTTGGAAATAATACTGAGGGGGGGTGAATCAGTATTGTCACATCAATAAAACTTTTTCATTTCCATATTCAGATTCATATATGCTACTTCCACAACTTCTTGTGATTCAGTTAGTTGATCCTTAATGAGTTCATTAGAACATTATCAACCATATTAACAGTAAGCAGGTGCAGTAAAATAGAACAGATCATCACACATAAGCCACACACATGAATACCATGATATAAGGTGGAAACCCAATGTGGGAGAAAACCACCTGCTGCAAGTCATCTCAATCTTGTTCTTAATAAGAAAATCCTTTTACAATATTTCTGTACTGGTGCAGTTGATTCGGATTTAAATAGGAATGCAATAAATTACAGAGATAACCATATACACAAATATGCAGCAGAAATAATACTTCATTTCATTAATGGAAAATACTGAAATATGCTTACAATCAGAAATGGAAATAAACTAGCTAGGGCGATG
>APFE030634776.1:228372-267925 GCA_000404065.3 Pinus taeda | reverse complement strand
TATCCCAGTACGCAAGATTCTACCTGCAGAGAGCTACAACCCTCTCTCGTTCTCCAGTCTCTCCTGAAAGGGAGCTACAACCCCCATAGTTCTTGTACTAGCTAAGATACTAGTAAGTAGGTGCCGGACTACAATATTCTCTCCTCCAGGTACCACGTTTCATACATTTTCAGACTAGATACTCCTGAAGCACAACACATAATCTGAAAGGCCACATTTCATCCAATTTTCATACTGGACCCATTGATATCATTGAAGCACATAATCAATCAATCTTATGAATCACCCAAACACCAAATCAATACATATACAATGATAATATATGTGTTAGCACCCAGATCTAGTCCATCAGATCACATAAATATGAGTCATTATGATCCTGATCCAATATTAGTTCTCATCCATCAATACTGAAGCTAAACAAAATCAACCAAACAAGATATGCAGAATACTGACACCTTTAAACTGTCATCAGAACCCATCAACAACTAGAACCACCTGTGACTTCAAATATCATAGCTCAAATTGTATACACTACTACAATGAACCAAACCTGCATACATACGTGCTTACACCAAAGCCAACCCGTGTACAAATCTATAAATATTCAAACATGACTTGCAGTGATTTCAAACTTAAGTTATACCCAGATCAGATTATTACAAGTGTTAGTATACAAATCTAGAATAAGCATAATCAAATATATAGAGATAGTTCATTTCAAACCATTTGATCCCAATTTGTCCTTAGATCTTGTTCTCCATCAACCGGTGAGATCCGTCTTTAGCTCAGATCCAGATCTGCACCATAACCCAATCACAGTAATCCAGATCTAGCACTTTATCAGATATTCAATAATTTAGACGATGCTTTGCCAAATGATCTGCTTCCTCTTTTATAGTCTTAGGCCTTTCACAATACCACGGTCCAAAACCATAATAACACAATACCATGAACCCAATACTTGGGATCAACAATTTTGAATGCAATAGCATGGACCAAAACCATAGGATCAAAAAATGTCGGACTAATACCATGAACCAACCATGAAAGTGCGTGAGATCAACAATTTTCTCCACATAAATGTTTCTCTGCATAAAATTTTGTGAACTTTTCTCCTCATGAAATAAACTTTTCTCTGCATAAAATTCCGTGAACTTTTCTCCACATGAAATAAACTTTTCTCTGCATAAAAGTATGTGAACTTTTCTCTACATGAAATAAACTTTTCTCTGCATAACATTTCGTGAAATTTTCTCCACATGAAAGAAAATTTTCTCTGCATAAAAGTCCGTGAACTTTTCTCTACATGAAATAAATTTTTCTCTGCATAAAATTCCGTGAACGTTTCTCCACATGAAATAAACTTTTCTCTGCATAAAAGTCCGTGAACTTTTCTCTACATGAAATAAACTTTTCTCTGCATAAAAGTGCGTGAAATTTTCTCCACTATAATTTATCATCTGAGATGAGTGGGTTGCCATCAAGTACAACATATGTATCATAATTCCAACAATCTCCCCCTTTGGTCTTGATGGCAAAGGTAACTTGTCACACGTAGAACTATCATCTGATTCCTTTGAGCTGTCCTGCACCCCAGGCATTCAGTCACATCTGATATCTCTTCTTGAAGATTCATCTAGTTATAACTAAGTTAGATGATATTCTATGAGTGAGTTGCCATCAAGTACAACACATGCATCATAATGCCAATAATCTCCCCCTTTGGACTTGATGGCAACAACACCAAATCACTCTCCCCCTTTGACATCAAGGGCAAAGGGCGAACCAAGATATTCTCTTTCCTAGATAAACATTCTGTTGTCCATACTCCCCTTGAGTACCTGCTAAAATATCTAAATGAGCTCCCCCTTTGTATATGCCAAGGTGTACCAATCTATCCATGCTACATGCTGAAAGCTCCGCTCTTGCTGAATTGTGTTGTTCATGCTCCCCTTGTCTGTAAGTAAGGTCTGCAAAAAGGTGTTATACAAGAACATGACTCTATACATCATACGTGACCTTCCTAGCACCAAATACTCATACATACATCCATCTCCCAACCAAGTGGGGATATACCAGAAAATGACAACCAAGTACATTACATCATTCATCCCAGGAATAGTGGAAACCAACATAGGCCATTACATGACCTTGATATGATTGAAATATTTCATGAAATGACTACAATAGATAGAGACACACTATTACATCATGAGTCTTGATATGACCTTTATATTGAATGATATACATGACATTTATAACTTTTACCAAACACCTAAATAAGATCATGATAAACATCAGCAACGACACTGTATGATCTGCCCCATAGAATCTATCACCAGCAACTTGTATTAGTGCATGAATCATCAAGGTATGTCTGTATCAACTCATCCTTTTGAATATAATTTTGTATATACAGAAACATTCTATCATATGTGAGAAACACCATAGCCATCCAGATCTGCATGGACCAAGTATCATCAATTGGGAATATCTGCATCAATCAACATATGTACGAAACAACCTATCATCATATAGGTAAGAACTCATCATCATCATATCTCCAACAATGCAACTTTGAATAATCATCGACGTATCCAGCCAACAATCCTCATCCATATGTGTGCTAAGAACAATAGGAATCCAGCATCATAACTGTAATATATGATATTTATGCATATGGCAACAAAAATATATGAGTGACTCATCACCAAGCGAATTCAAGCTATGTACTTCTCCTTATCCTTATGAATATCACCATGTAAGCACCATTAGAGAATCAACCACAAATCTGATCTAAATATCAACTATGTAACCCCAAGAATCATTTGAAAAACTCATAACCATATCATACCAAGATGAATCATTTATCCATATAAGCATCATAACCAAGGACTATTAACCATAATGCCAACAATGCATTAAAAGCACATGCTCCCCCTAAACATGTGCCATCTTGTTTACTGTCAGATCTGATCATGCATATCAGCAAGAAGTATAAAGACATCATTATTAGAAACAAAACACTTCTAACCATCATTTCCACACATCATCAGCAAATTGTAACCATTATCAAACAATGCAAATAAACTGAATCATAATTGATCCTTTTCCTGAACCTGTCCCTACTTCCTTTCCTCAACCAATCATATACGCGACTATGCCATAACCAACTCGTGTATATGCGTGACTTCTCCTTAAGAAACTTGCATATGAGATTTAGGACACTGAATTTTTACACTTCTATCTCCCTCTGATTCTATTATGTTTGTATGTTGTGCTGTGCCGCCTCTTTTTGACTGTACTTCTTTCTTCTTCCACATCTTCAAGTGTGATGATGATGTTTTCTCCTTTTGGTATGGTGCCCATACTTTGTTCCTGCATTCCTTAGCTATATGTCCAAGCTTGTTACATGCGTAACATCTTACATGTCTCATATTTCTTCTATAGCGATCAATAGCTCTGTGACCAAACATATTGCAAGCAAAGCAATATCCATTAAAGTACCTTGAATGTGATGATCTTTCTGCATCAAGGTCTTGAAACCTTCATCTTCTACATCTGGCTGCAACATGTCCAAGATTATGACATACATAACATTCAACATTATTCATAGGAGGAGTAAAAGATTTTCTTTGAATAATTTCTTTCCTTGGTTGATGATGAGATTGACCTTTCATCTCCTTATTGAGCATTTCAGATTTTGCACTCGAGTCCCTTGTCTTACTTTGTGAACTAGATTCTCCTTCAATAGATTCATGAAAACCAAGACTAGTTTTGATAGTAGGAGACCTTTGACTGTTAAGAATATCATCCAAGACCTTAGTCCTATCTTGAAATCGTAACATCTTATCCTTATCTTCTAATTTACCTTTCAAGATATTTACCTCATCCTGAAGTTGTTCCTTCTTTTCCAGACATTGCTTCTTCCAGATTTCTTCAGACTTTCTTCCTTCTTCCATTTGTTCCCTTAGTTTGAGTATCTCCTTTTCTTGTTCTTCATTCAGATCCTGCTGCATTTGACGAATTCTGAAGGCACATTCCAGCTGAGATTTTAAACTGATGACTTCATTTTCTTGTTTTTCAATAGCTTGGAGTAGATCTTTATTCTGCTTCTTTGATTCTTCAAGATCTTCTTTTAGCGAGTGGATCGTGGCTTCAAGACTTTCATGGTAATTGGATCTATCTCTGAGTTTCTTGCTGGTTGTGCTTATTTCATTGATTTCATCTCGTAATGATGCTACTTCATCTTGCAACTTTTGATATTTGTCCTTGAATAACTTCCTTACCTTGTTTCCTTCTTCTAGTTGGGCTTTTAGCTTGGTAGCTTCTTCTTTGAAGTCACAAACCCTTTTGTTCAATAGATCTTGTTGATCTCTGATTTTTTCTGAAAGCCTTTTAAATTCTACCTCTATTTGATATCTTTCTTGTTCACCCATAAGAAAAATTTCAGTTGTTTCGCTATCACTTTCATCTTTTCCAAATGGATAGATAGTTGGAACATCAGAGGATAGAAAATTCATACCTAATAGTTCATCTTCATTCTGAAATGATTCTGAATCTGATTCTAAATCTGAAGAGATTCTTACACCTAATCCCCAATCGATTCTCCCACTGTCATATTTCTTTTGAGATGTCTTCTTATGCTTATGTGCTTTCTTCTTAAGCTTCTTTCTCATTGTTCCAAGGATCTCCTTCAAGCGATAAAGCTTCTACAAAAGAACCTGCTCTGATACCAATTGTTGGAAATAATACTGAGAGGGGGGCTGAATCATTATTATCACATCAATAAAACTTTTTCATTTCCATATTCAGATTCATATATGCTACTTCCACAACTTCTTATGATTCAGTTAGTTGATCCTTAATGAGTGCATTAGAACATTATCAACCATATTAATAGTAAACAGGTGCAGTAAAATAGAACAGGTCATCACACATGAGCCACACACATGAACACCATCATATAAGGTGGAAACCCAATGTGGGAGAAAACCACCTACTGCAAGTCATCTCAATCTTCTTCTTAATAAGAAAATCCTTTTACAATATTTCTGTATTGGTGCAGTTTTATACCAGTACGCAGGCTTCTACCTGCAGAGAGCTGCAACCCTCTCTCATTCTCCAGTCTCTCCTGAAAGGGAGCTACAACCCCCATAGTTCTTGTACGAGCTAAGATACTAGTACGTAGGCGCCAGCCTACAATCTTCTCTCCTCCAGGTACCATGTTTCATACATTTTCAGACTAGATACTCTTGAAGCACAACACATAATCTGAAAGGCCACATTTCATCCAATTTTCATACTGGACCCATTAATATCATTGAAGCACATAATCAATCAATCTTCTGAATCACCCAAACACCAAATCAATACATATACAAGAATAATATATGTGTTAGCACCCAGATCTAGTCCATCAGATCACATAAATATGAGTCATTATGATCCTGATCCAATATTAGTTCTCATCCATCAATACTGAAGCTAAACACAATCAACCAAACAGGATATCCAGAATATTGACACTTTTAAACTGTCATTAGAACCGATCAACAACCAGAACCACTTGTGACTTAAAATATCATAGCTCAAATTATATACGCTACTACAATGAACCAAATCTGCATACATACGCGCTTACACCAATTCCAACCCGCGTACAGATCTATAAATATTCAAACATGACTTGTAGCGATTTCAAACTTAATTTATACCCAGATCAGATTATTACAAGCATCAGTATACATATCTAGAATAAGCATAATCAAATATATATAGATAGTTCATTTCAAACCATTTGATCCCGATCCATCCTTAGATCTTGTTCTCCATCAACCGATGAGATCCCTCTTTAGCTCAGATCTATATCTGCACCATAACCCAATCACAGTATTCCAAATCTAGCACTTTATCAGATATTCAATAATTCAGATGATGCTTTGCCAAATGATCTGCTTCCTCTTTTATAGTCTTAGGCCTTTCACAATACCACAGTCCAAAACCATAATAACACAATACCATGAACCCAATACTTGGGATCAACACTTTTGAATGCAATACCACGGACCAAAACCATAGGATCAAAACCTGTCGGACTAATACCATGAACCAACCATGAAAGTGTGTGAGATCAACACTTTTCTCCACATAAAATTTTCTCTGCATAAAATTTCGTGACCTTTTCTCCTCATGAAATAAACTTTTCTCTGCATAAAATTCCGTGAACTTTTCTCCACATGAAATAAACTTTTCTCTGCATAAAAGTCCATGAACTTTTCTCTACATGAAATAAACTTTTCTCTGCATAAAATTCCGTGAACTTTTCTCCACATGAAATAAATGTTTCTCTGCATAAAAGTCCATGAACGTTTCTCTACATGAAATAAACTTTTCTCTGCATAAAATTCCGTGAACTTTTCTCCACATGAAATAAAATTTTCTCTGCATAAAAGTCCGTGAACTTTCCTCTACATGAAATAAACTTTTCTCTGCATAAAAGTGCGTGAACTTTTCTCCACTATAATTTATCATCTAAGATGAGTGGGTTGCCATCAAGTACAACATATGTATCATAATGCCAACAGAGCCTTTACCTACGCTACGACCCAAAACTTAGACTTACACTTTAAACTATCTCGCATACATCTTCATTACTTGATCTTCAATTATTTCTATCTAATTAAAGCTTCACTCTATTTATACAATCCCATGGTCCACGGATCATGGGTAGATCTTCTATAGCCGAAATTACATGATCAAAATAATGGTAGACAACCTTATGACTCTTTAACAACTATGCACTCTGCACCCACAAAATGCAGAGTCTTTACATTAGAATTACAAAATTGGACCAAAATCTAGGCTCTAACCCCTAACACTGACCTTAGGGGATCCCTTGCCCAACAACTGGGTCAAATATGGCAATGAATATTAGTTAAACAATGGTTTAATTAATTATTCCTTGAAGATAATTAAATATATAGTGATTTATTTAATTATTATTCATGGGTTTAATTATAAATGACTTAATAAATGTGGTTTATTAAATAATTTCTCAGAGTAGAAGCAATTTTACTATGGTAAAATTGGCCCTACATGGTGTACTTGGGTCCATCTAGTAAATTGTAGCTAGATGATCAATTTCTGGTGATAACAAATACCTCATTATTTGAAGAACATATAGACATAAATTGAAAAAAATCCAAAGTGGGAAGGAGGAATAATTAATTGATATAGTGAGAGGTTGTTTCATTTTGTTTTCTTTCATTTTTTAAGATTGAATAAATAATGCATGGATTCATGGATCATTTTTGACAAAGTCATAATTTCCTTTCATATATTTTTTTTGATAAGCTTCTTTACTTCCAGGTCTATTGTTTTTTAATGTTACTATGATATGGCGCCTTGACACTTGTACTACATCCACGGTCTGAAGCATATATTTTTAACTTTTGCTTATGTATAAAACATTCATACATCTATAAGACAACAATGAAAGGATTTCAATGGTAAACATATATTGTACTTTCTCCAAATAAATCATAGGTAATGAACATTATGTTATGGATCAATTTATTCAATGCCCAATTTAACATTCATTGTGTTTTTGATTAAATTCATTAATGACTAGTAAAATCAGATTCTTCATCTATGGTTAGCAATGACTACTTTACTATCTATTCACCCTTATAATATTTTTTCTTCCTAAACTTCTTCGATCTTCCACTATTAAAATTTGAGCTCTGTTATATGATACGCCATGCCCAATGTATCGACCTATGATATGAGAATGTTTAGAGTCTTTAATCCTAGTCTACTACCATCTCAACTACAACCCTTTTATTTTTCTCTTTCAAATCTAGCACTATGAGCTTAATGAAAAATTTGTTGCTTAGGTATAGTAAGAAGTCACTTGTTATTGATAATTAAGGATTACTCCTATAGTCCAAGTACCATATTAAGGACTAAAGTGAGTTTGTAGATGCCTTGGCATAATTCCTTATAAGTATCTAGGAACATCTCAATGAACAACATCAAATTAACGTAGTAGTTGGGGAGGTGAAGAATTGAATTTTTTCCCTGGAGTTCTACAAAGATCAAATCTAGTCCTTGAAGGTGAACAAGGGTTAGGAAACCAATTGTGTAGTTTCACATGGAAAATCAACATTTAGGTGACTCCACCCTAACATCATTGGATTTTAATGGAAAATTAAAGTACAATTTATGCTCTTTTTTATTTTTCAAATGTACTTTTCTAGGCCTAATTCTATGATTGAAATAAAATACTATGGAGATTTCCTTCCAAATTTTATAAGAGATGATGAAGATAGTCTAGTTTAGAAATTGATAGATTTCCATGAATACATGCATTAGTTAGGTATATTTTATGAATATGTTAGCATGACAATGTTCATGATCTCTTATGATGAAGATACTCTAGCTTAACACTTGATAGATTTCCATGAATAGATGTATTAGTTAGGTATAGTTCATGAAGATGTTCTCATGAAAATTTTGATGACCTCTTTGGATGGAGATGCTTGATAATTCTATGGAGATTTAGCTCTTGCTAGTATCTCTTCATTGAGATATTTCCATGCATGCTTTCATTATCATTGTAGGACAAATTTTCTAGTTGAGCTTCTTTTTGAAAAGTACTACAATTAAGAATTTGACTCATTTATAAAACATAGATAATATTTTTCTTGTAGCAACAAGAAGAAAATGGAATTTATTGATTATGAATCTAAAGAAGATGTACACATTTCTAAATCATCATCTACAAAAATTTAGAGAAAATCACATGTTTATGATAATCATGATGAATGTGATGTTGAGTTTCCACAACCAACAATATTTCTTTTACAATAAGATTTGATTAGCACTCTCACAAAAACAAGGAACCTATATTTCATGAAAACTAAGGCTCTATATATGATAGCTATGAAATAGATACAGAGGAAAGAATTTAAGAACATGACATATTTCAGTTGAATTTCTCAAAGGTAGTAGAAGCATGTTGGCATAAACTTGGGCTAACTCAGGTTCAAATTTTACTGTGCACCAACAAAACCCTGAATCACTGGCCCCCTCAACAATGACTTACAAGAATATCATTGTCTCACCCGAAGTAATTTATGGGAGGATGTAGAACTAGGTTTCTGCATCCTTGAGGGATGATGCGATGTGGTAATTTTACGTGATTTTATACATAGACTACTTTGCAGGGTTGGATTATCAACTTAGCCATGACATTAACAACCATAAACGATACTGCATGGAATTAAAATATAACCAAGATAATGAACATAAATAAAAAGGTACACAATAATCATACACAAGTTATGTGCATCGAAACTTTATTTCTTATATTAATTCGAAACAATGTACAATTCCTCAACCTATGCACCCAATTGTAGGTTTCTTCGCACTGAGCTACAGACTTTAGGTCTTCGCGCACTCAGCTACGGATATTTTTCTTCAACACCCAAAACATATTACAGAGATATTTCCTTAATATTGTATCATATCACTATTATCTTCATTACTTTGACTTATATCCTTTCCCTATATATACTAATCACATCAATGGTTATATCAAAATACCATGATCCTCCTAAAAATAATCAACTAGTGTCCAAACCCGTTACAAAAAGAGTGTACTTCGACCCAACCCGAAGCCCCGTAGACATTGCACAATACATATCTCCATAGTACCACACATTGTACTCCCTAAAAAGTGGATTTTTGACCAAAACATGGGCCAAGTTGGGTTTCACTGAACAGGCCCCCAATGCTCACATGTAACTCATCACAGGTCACTCAGTAGCTTTGCATCGAATATTTGTTGTGATGTTGTAGGAGACATACTGTTGTAGTATCTATGCTATCTTCTTCACTTATGTGTGCACTTCTTCCAGTAGTGCCTCTTCCATTGGTCCAATAGTGTTATACAACACTGCTCCATTCTTTTTCCAAAGCTCCTAGAGCTTCTCATCCACTTTCTACAACAGCTGGAGAGCCTAATCCTGCCATGGTTGAGTTCTCTCCATCAAAATTTTCTCTTCCCTTATGAGTTCTTCTATTTGTTTCTGAAGTGCCTTGCCTTCACTAACTCTAGCGAGCTTCTGCGAGACTGGAAAGGTCTTTCTAGTTGCCTGAATCTCCTCTAGTTACTTCTACTTCTACTGGATATTGTCTTTTATATTTTGTATGTTTGGATCTTCCTGCAATGATGTCAAAATCTATAAGGTCTCATCCAATAATTTTCCACACTCTGCCACTATCTCGGAGATGCCTGTCACTACAATTTTTAGGTTGATCTCCCTCTATTCGTGAACTTATGGTGGTCTGGCTACCTACAGCTTCATTTTTAGCTCATTGATATTTATTTCATATTAAAATTGTACATCCACGATCTTCTTCTTTGATTGCTTGACTGGAAGGTCGAGCTTCACAACCTTATCTTCTATTGATTCCTCCTCGAAGACATCCAATCCAAAACTTCCCTACAAGTGGTTTTGACTACCTCTTTCAATCTCTATTGCTATAGGTTTACTCGATCCTTATCCTTAATGGCTTGGTCGAGTTGTTTCTTCAGCACAACACGCTCTTGTTCTATGTGAATATTTAATTGTGAGGTGCGCTTTTCACACTCCTTTAGCTCATTTGTGATGCCTTGCTGTAGTTCATGTAATATCAGAATGGGTAGCACTACCATGTTCATATTTAAATGATCCCAACCTTTTGCCTGCTGTTTGGGTTCGACATAGTCAAATTGCAGAGCTTCAGCAGGTATTTACAATATCCTAATCCCAAATTTCATCTCTATTAGTCTTTGTGGATGGATTCCTTGGCCTATCTGCACTAGTTATCTAGATGTTTGTGCCAATATTTTCAATTATGAAATACTCTCCTTGAGACCTATCAGGAATGTGTCGTAGCGATCCCATGACTCCATTGTGAATTCTTAAACTTTCTCCCCAATTTCATTTAGGTCCCTATTATTAAGGACTAGTGGCATTGGGCCCTTTAATTTATATGCTTTCTTCTTCTTTCTTCTCCTTAGTGAAGTTCTACTCTGCATCTTCCTCTTTCCTTTTTATATCTTTTTTTGCTCCATACTCTTCTCTTCTTCATGCTCCAGCTCTTGTTCATCTGTGTCTTTATCCTTTCCACTCAATTCCCCATGCTGCGAAGTTTCCTCTTCTATTTCACTATCTCCTACATCTTTCTCCATCGTAGTCATCCATTCTATGGGCCATTGCTATATTAGTGTCACAGGATCATATTTGATGATTAAGTATGGAAGAGGATACTGTGTCTTCATTATATCATTTCGAACCTATATATAGATCCTATGAAAGTCTGATTTGAACTTTGCAACAAACTTATATTGTTGATACAAGCCTGGTGATAGTCTGGGGTGCTAATTTACCACCATGTGTGAATCCATGTGATAAAAGACAAGGAATATTATGTTCTCATGTGATCGCGATGTCTCCTTGGTATATCAGAGCAAGGCATACTGCACGAATTCACACACATATGCTTCTACCATAGGAAACTGTGAATCCTCTGACTCCTTCCATGCCAACAATGCTATGATCAAAATTATCCATGCATAATGAAAGTTCTTACCTTCCTCTTGAGCTTCCTAGCAATCTTCTAGGAATTCTCTACATAAATATCTGGCCCAGTTGTATTGGACCTCGTTTTTGCATTGCGCAAATAAGGAGACAATTGTTTTGGGGACTTCATTGGATCAACATTTTCGCATAATCTTCCTAGCTGAGATATGTGTGGTGAATTATACTCCTTCGTCACTGATCAAATTTATGTTGTAGCCTCATGTTTTCTTGACCAATCCGAACTTCTCCTTCATGTTTTAGGCTATCACTTTGTCCTGATCCTTAACCACAAACTCTCTGGTGGGGTCCCTTCGTTGGTATGGCAACCTAGTAATCAGTTATATTAGCATCTCGTCACTGGGGATCCTCTCTCCCAACTATAGGCATTTTTCATGCACTAGCATGAGAAATTGTCTTACACATGCTATGTTATGTTTACTTTTGCTGAAGTGAAACATGTTCAACATGTTCAGTAAGCCTAACCGCTCCTACCCTTGTGCCCACTAATGTGGTTCCAATCTTGCTACTCTGATCTCTAGGTAAGGGACTTTCTTTGGGTACCTTCTTGGTGTAAATTGCAGGCATTTGTTATGGTCCTTAAAGTCATTATCCTTGAACTTCAACTGTGGGATTGCTTTGAGAAATTCTCCTTCAAATGGTATTTCCTCTACTAGTAATGGTGTAAATGTGCCATTCTTCACATCCTTCGAGTCTTTGACTAGTTTGGTGTTGGGTTTCCTGGGTGGAAAATATAGTGATAGTGGGGATGGAATTACTTCTCTCTTTATATCCATCTAGTGTTGTTCTACTTCTTCTTCACCATGTTTTACAGAGTGGGGTTTTGGATGTGGTTCAACATGCTTCTTAGGCTTCTTATCTCTCTTCTTCTTTGTTCTTATCTCCTAAGTCCTTTCTCCCTTGGCAATCTTCCTCGCACGAGGGGAAATGTTGTAGGTGTACCAGATGGTGTTGTAGCTTCCAAAATTTCGTCTATACCTCCCTCTTCGAATATTAAAATGAGCTCTTCATTGTTCATGCTATAGCATGACTTCTACAATTTCTCAATACTTAGCAATTTTTGAGTTCATACAAAGCAAAGTGCCAAAATCTTGGCAGCACTCAACCTTTTATAATGCTCCTAATCTTCTAACCCCATCATTGTCCTATATATTTCTCAGATTTTGTTTATTAACTACATATATATCCCTAAATCCTTTCCAACCTGTCTCCATAAATGCAACTTTCCACTCCTCCAATGACTAGTTTACTTTTTAACGGTCATATTTCCAGTGAACTTCAATGCACCTTTCATTCTAGCGAAAAATCCTTCTTGTGTTGTGGTTCTTACGAATTTCTCCATACTCATGACTATCACAAAGTAAACTTCCTATGTCGAAGCTCTTTTCTACAGCGTAGTTTATAGTCCAATGCTGACTTTCAACTGCAGGTGGCACTAAGACTTTCCTCCTTTCTTTTTAGACCGAAGCTACCATGGCAAGGTTGTCCCACTATAGTTTCAACTCAGTGCCATTCACCCTCCCTCGTACTAATTCTCCATTCAACTTCGCCAACTGAACTATGCCTCAATTCATGATATGCTTGATGATATAGGGCCCAACCAATGCATCTTAAACTTTCCTAGGAACTTTTTCAATCTACTGTCATACATAAGGACAAGATCTCCTTCCTAGAGCGTCTTGTGCTTGATATGTTGGTCATGCCAAGATTTTTCTCTTGCTTTCCGCACCATTGATGAAATCCCAGTACAAATATGCCTTCCTCTAATGCGAGCAACTGCACCATTATTTCCTCCATTATGTCAGGGTTGGCCATGTCTATAAAGGCTAGAATCCTTAAGCTCGACATAATATAATCCATGGGCATAAAAAATTCTTGCCCATAAACCAACCAAAAAGGTGTCTAGTCTGTTAGCTTCTTCTATGTGATTCTATAAGCCCATAATATTGCTAGAATTCTCAGATCCTAGTCATCTATGTTGACATTGCACACTTTGGTCAGTGCATTTTCGAAAATGTTGTTAAAACCTTTGACTATGCCATTTTCCTGAGGGTGATATGGGGTGCTCTTCTAATGATACACCTTGAATTATTTAGTTAATTCCTCAATGGTCTTATTGAGGAAATGCGATCCTTCATCACTCACCAAGACATTTGGACACCCAAATCTAGACAGAATATACTCAAAAATTAACTTCACAATAGTTTATGTAATGCAATCCCTTCCTTCTTATGCCTCAGCCCACCTTGTCAGATAATCAGTTGTTGTGATCTTATACCTCGCACCAATCTTCTTCCCAAGTGGGTTGATAGGTCCAACGAAATCAATGGCCCATTTGTTGAAGGCTTGCAATGTCAACTATGGCACCAATGGAATTTCATCTCTTCTTTATGGCTTCCGAGTTCTCTGACATACATCAAATGATTGATAATAGTCCTTTGCATCCTTGTGTAGAGTGGGTGACCATAATCAAGCTCTTAAAACCTTCTACATAGTAGCTTTCCCTGCATAATGTCCACCATCTATGCTTCCATAAGCTTCTACCAAAATCGTCTGTATTTCATGTTCAGGGACATACCTACACAATATTTCATATGATCCCATCTTATAAAAATGTCCCACTATCAAAGAAAAGTCAGTTTCTTTTACCACTAACTCCTTCTATTGCATAGTGTATTCCACAGTGGTCATTCCTGTAGCCAAAAACTAAATAATGTTTTCGAAGTGATCATTTGCAATCCCGATTGAAAAAAAATATGCATTAGGGATATTGTATTCTATACTGAATGGTTCTTCCCCTATTTCTAACCTTGATAGATGATCAGGCCCAACATTCAACCTACCTAGTTTAACAACTTCAAAATCATACTCTTGAATTAACAACAACCACCTACAAATTTTCCCTCCTAAGACAGGATTATTCACTAGATATTTTAATGCAGAATGATCTATGAACATCTTAAAATGTGATACAAGCAAAAAATGTTTGAATTTCTACAATGCATATACCATAGACAAGCTTTCTCTTTTTGCGAGGAGTTCAGATATTCCACAGTGCTCATCTTTTTTGGTCGATGTTTCGAGTCTGAACCTAGACTCATCATCAGGACAAATGTGAGGAGAAAAGAAGGAAAAGGATAGGTATAAATATTGAAAATAGCTAGATGTAAAGACACATTGGTCGACTCATTATATGTTTTATTATTATTATTTGAGTCTTTAGATTTCTTTGTTTATATTAATAATAATAAATTTGTTATTCTAATTTTTATTAATAATTAATTTGTTATTCTAATTTTATTAATATTAATGTTTGCTTAATATTGTTGTAATAGATTAATATTAAATTATGTTAATAATGCTCTGTTTAGTTCTGTTGTGATTTGTATATTGTTATTCATAACTATTATTTAATCATATTTATATTGTTCTATGTTATTTATTATGGTATATTGTTATTACTTATTATTTATATTTAATTATTTTTATTAATGTCTTTTCTTAATTAAATTAGTTATGTTAGTATTTTCTTATTGTTATTTTAATATTATTTAATTTTTTGTTCATGCTTATTATTTATCTTTTAGCTAATTATTTATTAACTCTCTTATTATTATAATATTATCCATATATTTATTATATTATAATTGCTGATATTTATTCTTATAATTATTATTTATATCATTACTTTTATTATTAACAATTATGTTTTATTATTGCTCCTATCTATATTTATTTATTCTAATCTATTGCTATTTTTATTGATTTTCGCTTATGTTATCATTATTACAATAAAATCCTAATTGTACTTCTTATCTAGCATTAATATTTCTATTACTAATGCTTTTTTAATTCTTGTTTTTTATATACCTATTATTGTTATTTATAATGTCATTTATTTTTCTATATTGCTATTGTTAGCTACTATTTAAATGTTTATTATTATAATTTATATTGTAATAGTTATCTATATTTGTCATTGATATTCTTCTTGTCTACGACTCTAAAGAGCAGCAAAGTTAGTTTAACCTAGGGGTAAGTTTTTATGCTAGCTGATCAAGAATCTCTAACCTCATTATTGAGAATATTAGCGGGGGTTAGCAAGGGTTTCCAATTTTTGCTAATTTCCATGCCACCATCCCTGTTAAGGTTCTTGGGATGTTTAATGATTTCCATAGCTTCTCTAACCTTACGCATGAAATGGTGTTCTACCTTGGCAATGACCTTGGCGTCTTCAAGGCATATATGGTGATTAGTTTTACCTACATGCTCAGCTAAGGCCGAGGTTCGGATTCTTTCGTTACGGATGTCTGCACTATGCTCTTTTAGTCTAATCTTTATGGATCTACCAGTTTCTCCTATGTATTGATCCCCACAAGAACACTTGATGATATATACTCCTTTTTGCTGAAGCTGATCTTGGTTGTCCTTAACAGATTTCATTCTTTGCTTAATGGTAGACAAGGGTTTGAATGCAGTCTTTATATTTTTCTTATTGAGGATTTTTGCTATCTTGTCAGTGACTCCTTGGATGTAAGGAAGGTAGGAATTTGAGGTAGGGGTGTCTTTTGTCTTGTTTTTATTATCATCAGATTTCACTTTTTGAATGGCTTTGTATATGCTTTTATTGTTGTACCCTAGGTTGGCAAATGTTCTTTTAAGATACGAGATTTCTTCTTCAGTATGGTCTATATCAGAGATTCTACAAGCTCTAGTGAAGAGGGTTTGTAGCACCCCCATTTTTTGGGTAGGGTGGTGATGAGAATCGGCATAAAGGTAGTTATCAGTATGGGTTTTCTTTCTAAAAACTTTGTGACCTATGGTACCATCCTTCCTTCTTATGAGGAGAATGTCCAAGAATGGAATGCAATTATTTTCTTCTAATTCCATTGTAAATTTGATATCTTCGGACAAGCTATTGAGATGGTCCAGAAACTTGCTTAGCTCATTTTCACCATGAGGCCAATTGACACTGGTGTCATCTACAAACTTGACCCAAGATTTGGGTTTTAATGTATATGAATCCAGGGCCTTCTTCTCGAATTTTTCCATGAAAAGGTTTGCCACGATTGGCGAGAGAGGATATCCCATAGCCACACCAGAAGTTTGTTCAAATATTTCACCCTGGAAGGAGAAGAAGGTGGATCGAAGACAGATTTCGGCTAATTTTGCGGTCTGGGAATCTGCTACTTCTTTAACTACCTGAATTGCTTCATCTAGGGGAATTTTGGTGAAGATCTGGACTACGTCAAAACTAACGATTTTATCTCTGGCATCTAGCTTGGTGTTTTTAATGTATTTTACAAATTGATTGGAGTCTTTAATGTAAGAGCTAGTCTTACCCACTAGCGGGGATATAATGCTAGTGACGTACTTGGCTAACTCATAAGTGGGGGACCCTATGGTGTTGACTATACGTCTTAAGGCGACATCGTTTTTATGAATTTTAGGGGCTCCATAGATCCGGGGGGTGATTTCACTATTAGGAGTCAATCTCTTTTTTAGTTTATCCTCAAGATTTGTTTCTTTAATGGCTTTCTTTACGAGGTTTGAGATTTTGGAGATGGGGTTTTTCTCTAATTTCTTGTAGCTACCACTATTATATAAGTGGTCTTTCATTTTGTTAATGTAATCTTCATAATCCATAATGACTGTGGCGTCTCCTTTGTCAGCCTTTAGAATTACTATGTCCTCATTATTTCTAAGAATTTTTAGGGCTTTAAGTTGTTCACGGCTTAGGTTTCTTTTGGGGGGCTTGGCTTTTCTTAGGATAACTGCAACCTCTTGTTTAATGAACTTTTTATCATCATCCTTAAGCGTCTTGATTCCATCTTCTAGGTTGCAAATGATTTCTTCATTTAGGATTTTGTTAGGGGCCAGTGCGAAATTTAGACCTTTGTTAAGGACCTCCACTTCTTCTTTCTTCAGCTCATAAGAGGATATATTGACCACTTTTTTATTATCTTGTTTGTTGTTTTTAGGGTTAGCTTCCATGTTACCGTTATCTACCATGTTATCGTGAATATTTCTAACAAAACCGCTATCTATATTTATTTTATCTAATTTATTACCAATATTAGGCTTATTAACCAATAATTTATTGAATTTGGGATTAGATGCGTACCTGGGATGATGGGTGTTCCCCATGCTGCCTGCTCCCGCCTCAGATGTGTTGTTGCTGCGCAATTCCGGATTGTCATTATGCTGCGGGGTTCTGACTATAACGTTATTAGCATTGGTTAAATGCTGGTCCACCATATCTGCTTCTTCAGTTATAATTTCTCTGGTTCACTGGCTGGGTTCCGAGCTGGTTGTTGCTATGTCGCTGTTGAGGTCTTCATCCATTCTTATGTCATCCATATTGCCAGCTAAAACCGAGTGAGGAGGGGCTGTCATAGTTGTATTTCTACTGCGTAGAGCAGTTCTATGCTGTTTCATACTTGCCATTATCTCTCTGTGGTTGCGTGCCATCTGCGTGTCGTTCATCGGGCTGGCAATTCTTGTGTTTCCGTTGGGCGTGCTAACCTGCTCCCCGTTTGATTGATGCAACGTAGTGGTTGGGTTAGGACTGTTGGGACAGCGTGTTGCAGTACGCTGTCCCATTACTACTATTTCGTTGTGAACATGCGTAACGTCATCCCCGAAACCTGTGTCGTTGTGGCTGGGATCATTGGCTGCTCCCGTGTTAGAGTTGGCACAGCGTGCCTTGTGTGCCAACCCCAACCCAGCTCTGTGAATTGCAACGTTGTGGCTTTCTCCTGCTGCGTTATAACTGTTCGAACTGTGCATTTTTGATGCTTCTTCTTCAGTGTGATTCCTTACACGCTTTTCCAGCTTATTAAGTTTGCTCAGGTGTTTGGACTCCGCGCACTCTTTTACTTTGCTGGCCTGCAGTGCTGCGGAGGCATCAATGATTTTCCATAGGTCCTATTCAATTGTTGTTGCTAGTTTTAGGTGGGATTTGTAGGCGGCTGAGGATAATTTTGCTAAAGAGGTTCTGGTTTTGCGAATTTCAAGGCGAATCATGGTTTTGCTAAATCGTTCAAATACTTTGTGATATTTTTGGTTATGTAACCTATGTTTAATGTAGGCAAAGGCAGGAGTTAGATTAGAATCCCTACATTGCTTTAGAAAATGAAGATCAACTTCTTTTCTCCTTAATTTAACCCTAGTTTTTTCGAGATTACGAATCTCTTTCCAAGTATCCCCTCCGTGCAGGGTAACTATTTTAGATTGCAGATTACTGTGGTGTGGTTTTTGCGAGGAGTTCGGATATTCCACAGTGCTCATATTTTTTGGTCGACTTTTCGAGTCTGAACCTAGACTCATCATCAGGACAAATGTGAGGAGAAAAGAAGGAAAAGGATAGGTATAAATATTGAAAATAGCTAGATGTAAAGACACATTGGCCGACTCATTATATGTTTTATTATTATTATTTGAGTCTTTAGATTTCTTTGTTTATACTAATAATAATAAATTTGTTATTCTAATTTTTATTAATAATTAATTTGTTATTATAATTTTTATTAATATTAATATTGAATATTTTGTTTTATATTATTATAATAGATCATTATTAAATTATTGTTATTAATTAATGTTTATGTTCTTCATTAGTTCTATTGTTATTTGTTTATATTGTTATTCATAACTATTATTTAATCATTATTTATATTGTTCTATGTTATTTATTATGGAATATTGTTATTCTTATTATTTAATTATTATTTTTATATGTCTTTCTTAATTAAATAAGTATTATTCTTATTGTTATTTTAATTATTATTTAATGTTTTAGTTCATGTTTATTATTTATCTGTAGTTAATTATTTATTAACTCTTGTTATTATTATTATATTATCCATATATTTATTATATTTATTAATTGCTGATATTTATTCTTATAAATTATTATTTATATCATTATTTTATTATTAACAGTTATGTTTTATTATTGCCCCTATCTATATTTATTATTCTTATCTATTGTTATTTTTATTGATTGTCGCTTATGTTATCATTATTACAATAAAATCCTAATTGTACTTCTTATCTAGCATTAATATTTTTATTATTAATGCTTTTTTAATTCTTGTTTTTTATATACCTATTATTGTTATTTATAATGTTATTTATTTTTCTATATTGCTATTGTTAGCTACTATTTAAATGTTTATTATTATTATTTATATTGTAATAGTTATCTATATTTGTCATTGATATTCTTCTTGTCTAGGACTCTAAAGAGAAGCAAAGTTAGTTTAACCTAGGGGTAAGTTTTTATGCTAGCTGATCAAGAATCTCTAACCTCATTATTGAGAATATTAGCGGGGGTTAGCAAGGGTTTCCAATTTTTGCTAATTTCCATGCCACCATCCCTGTTAAGGTTCTTGGGATGTTTAATGATTTCCATAGCTTCTCTAACCTTACGCTTGAAATGGTGTTCTACCTTGGCAATGACCTTGGCGTCTTCAAGGCATATATGGTGATTAGTTTTACCTACATGCTCAGCTAAGGCCAAGGTTCGGATTCTTTCATTACATATGTCTGCACTATGCTCTTTTAGTCTAATCTTTATGGATCTACCAGTTTCTCCTATGTATTGATCCCCACAAGAACACTTGATGATATATACTCCTTTTTGCTGAAGCTGATCTTGGTTGTCCTTAACAGATTTCATTCTTTGCTTAATGGTAGACAAGGGTTTGAATGCAGTCTTTATATTTTTTTTATTGAGGTTTTTTGCTATCTTGTCAGTGACTCCTTGGATGTAAGGAAGATAGGCATTTGAGGTAGGGGTGTCTTTTTTCTTGTTTTTATTATCATCATATTTCGCTTTTTGAATGGCTTTGTATATGCTTTTATTGTTGTACCGTAGGTTGGCAAATGTTCTTTTAAGGTATGAGATTTCTTCTTCGGTATGGTCTATATCGGAGATTCTACAAGCTCTAGTGAAGAGGGTTTGTAGCACCCCCATTTTTTGGGCAGGGTGGTGATGAGAATCAGAATGAAGGTAGTTATCAGTATGGGTTTTCTTTCTAAAAAATTTGTGACCTATGGTACCATCCTTCCTTCTTATGAGGAGAATTTCCAAGAATGGAATGCAATTATTTTCTTCTAATTCCATTGTAAATTTGATATCTTCGGACAAGCTATTGAGATGGTCCAGAAACTTTCTTAGCTCATTTTCGCCATGAGGCCAATTGACACTGGTGTCGTCTACAAACCTGACCCAAGATTTGGGGTTTAATGGATATGAATCCATGGCCTTCTTCTCTAATTTTTCCATGAAAAGGTTTACCACGATTGGCGAGAGAGGAGATCCCATAGCCACACCAGAAGTTTGTTCAAATATTTCACCCTGGAGGTGCCACCGTCATTATGGATTATGAAGATTACATTAACAAAATGAAAGACCACTTATATAATAGTGGTAGCTACAAGAAATTAGAGAAAAACCCCATCTCCAAAATCTCAAACCTCGTAAAGAAAGCCATTAAAGAAACAAATCTTGAGGATAAACTAAAAAAGAGATTGACTCCTAATAGTGAAATCACCCCTCGGATCTATGGAGCTCTAAAATTCATAAAAAATATGTCCCCTTAAGACCTATAGTCAACACCATAGGGTCCCCCACTTATGAGTTAGCCAAGTACGTCGCTACCATTCTATCCCCACTAGTGGGCAAGACTAGCTCTTACATTAAAGAATCCAATCAATTTGTAAAATACATTAAAAACACCAAGCTAGACCCCGGAGATAAAATCGTTAGTTCTGACGTAGTCCATCTCTTCACCAAAATTCCCCTAGATGAAGCAATTCAGGTAGTTAAAGAAGTAGCAGATTCCCAGACCGCAAAATTAGCTGAAATTTATCTTCGCTCCACCTTCTTCTCCTTCCATGGTGAAATATTTGAACAAACTTCTGGTGTGGCTATGGGATCTCCTCTCTCGCCAATCGTGGCAAACCTTTTCATGGAAAAATTCGAGAAGAAGGCCCTGGATTCATATCCATTAAAACCCAAATCTTGGGTGAGGTTTGTAGATGACACCAGTGTCAATTGGCCTCATGGGGAAAATGAGCTAAGCAAGTTTCTGGACCATCTCAATAGCTTGTCCGAAGATATCAAATTTACAATGGAATTAGAAGAAAATAATTTCATTCCATTCTTGGACATTCTCCTCATAAGAAGGAAGGATGGTACCATAGGTCACAAAGTTTTTAGAAAGAAAACCCATACTGATAACTACCTTCATGCTGATTCTCATCACCACCCTGCCCAAAAAATGGGGGTGCTACAAACCCTCTTCACTAGAGCTTGTAGAATCTCTGATATAGACCACACTGAAGAAGAAATCTCATACCTTAAAAGAACATTTGCCAACCTAGGGTACAACAATAAAAGCATATACAAAGCCATTCAAAAAGCGAAATTTGATGATAATAAAAATAAGACAAAAGACACCCCTACCTCAAATGCCTACCTTCCTTACATCTAAGGAGTCACTGACAAGATAGCAAAATTCCTCAATAAGAAAAATATAAAGACTGCATTCAAACCCTTGTCTACCATTAAGCAAAGAATGAAATCTGTTAAGGACAACCAAGATCAGCTTCAGAAAAAAGGAGTATATATCATCAAGTGTTCTTGTGGGGATCAATACATAGGAGAAATTGGTAGATCCATAATGATTATACTAAAAGAGCATAGTGCAGACATCCGTAACGAAAGAATCTGAACCTCGGCCTTAGCTGCGCATGTAGGTAAAACTAATCACCATATATGCCTTGAAGACGCTAAGGTCATTGCCAAGGTATAACACTATTTCAAGCGTAAGGTTAGAGAAGCTATGGAAATCATTAAACATCCCAAGAACCTTAACAGGGATGGTGGCATGGAAATTAGCAAAAAATGGAAACCCTTGCTAACCCCCGCTAATATTCTCAATAATGAGGTTAGAGATTCTTGATCAACTAGCATAAAAACTTACCCCTAGGTTAAACTAACTTTGTTGCTCTTTAGATTCCTAGACAAGAAGAATATCAATGACAAATATAGATAACTATTACAATATAAATTATAATAATAAACATTTAAATAGTAGCTAACAATAGCAATATAGAAAAATAAATAACATTATAAATAACAATAATAGGTATATAAAAAACAAGAATTAAAAAAGCATTAATAATAGAAATATTAATGCTAGATAAGAAGTACAATTAGGATTTTATTGTAATAATGATAACATAAGCGACAATCAATAAAAATAGCAATAGATAAGAATAATAAATATAGATAGGAGCAATAATAAAACATAATTGTTAATAATAAAAATAATGATATAAATAATAATTTATAAGAATAAATATCAGCAATTAATAAATATAATAAATATATGGATAATATAATAATAATAACAAGAGTTAATAAATAATTAACTACAGATAAATAATAAACATGAACTAAAACATTAAATAATAATTAAAATAACAATAAGAATAATACTAACATAACTAATTTAATTAAGAAATACATTAATAAAAATAATTATATATAAATAATAAGTAATAACAATATACCATAATAATAACATAGAACAATATAAATAATGATTAAATAAAAGTTATGAATAACAATATAACAAATAACAATAGAACTAAACATAAGCATTATTAATAACAATAATTTAATATTAATCTATTACAACAATATAAAGCAAACATTAAATATTAATATAAAAATTAGAATAACAATTTATTATTATTAATATAAATAAAGAAATCTAAAGACTCAAATAATATATAATGAGTCGGCCAATGTGTCTTTACGTATAGCTGTTTTCAATATTTATACCTATCCTTTTCCTTATTTTCTCCTCACATTTGTCGTGATGATGAGTCTAGGTTTAGACTCGAAACGTCGACCAAAAAAAGATGAGCACTGTGGAATATCCGAACTCCTCGCAAAAACCACACCACGGTAATCTGCAATCTAAAAAAGCTTTCTCTTTCTGTGGTAGTGTAGTTCTTCTCTACTTTAGACAAATTCCTTCTTACAAAAGCTATTAGGTGATGGATGTCTCTTGCACCAGGCTATGTCAATACTACTCCCAAAGCTATCCGAGATGCATCTACATGAACATGAAATTCCTTGTTCTAGTCCTGCAAAACCAAGATAGGCTTAGTTACCATCTTTTCTTTCAATATATCGAGGATTTTCTAGCATTCTTCATTCCATTGAAAAGTCACATATGTCTTCAATAGTTTCTCCATTAGTGCAATTATCTATGAATACCCCTTAATGAATTTTTTGTAATATCCAGTGTGTCCCAGTGTAGTGCGTAACTATCTCACTATTTTTTATGGAGGTAAGTTCACAATGACAACTATCTTCGTAGGATCCACCATCAAACACTTCTTGCACACAAAATTCCCCAATTGTATACCAAAAGGCACACAAAATATATGTTTCTTTAAGTTCATTGAGATCTAGTACTGCCTACATATGTCTAATATAAGCCTTAAGCTATTTTTTCAAGAGTCCATATATTGTCCAATCATCAAAGTATACCTCGAAGAATTTGTGTATGTATGCCTTGAATGTTGCGATCACAACTCCTAAAAATATGGGAGAGGTGTTCTTCAACCCAAAAGGCATCACTATATACTAATATGAGCCCCACTTTGTTGCAAATGTGGTCTTATGCCTATCCTCTGGTGCAATCTTGATCTAATGATAGCCAAAAAATCCATCTGTGAATGAGCAGGCCTCCTATCCTCCAACATTGTCCAACACATCATCTATAAAATTTGTAGGGAAGGGATCATGTACACATGCATCATTTAATTTCCTTAGGTATACACAAATCCTGATTTTTCATTTAGTCTTCTTTTCTTGGACCACCATAGGACTTACCCACTCTGATTCCTCCACAGGTTGATTTGTCCCTGTTGTTATCATTTTATCTAACTCCTCTTTCACCATTTTTATTATATTTTGGGTTCAATCTGTAGCATTTTTACTTGACAGTTTTCACATCAGGCTTAATGGGAGTCCTCATGACTCTCAAATCCCATAATATCCCCTAATAGTCTCCAACCATTATGAACATTGGTTCCTCCTCTGATCGTATATTTACCTTTTTTATTCTTTAATGACTTCGCTATATCTGGTATTTCTGGCTCAGGTCCCACAAATTTGCAGTGTCCTTCTGATTCTTCTATGTTGATATTGTGCGGATCTTCATCTACTTCTGCAATAATGTTATAGTATTCTAGTGCATGTTCTAGATGCGCAGTCCAATATGGTTGTTGCCATGTCAAGGAGGTCACATTCCCAAAGATATTTTATCTGACTATATAAAGAGTCGAGTCTATGCATGGGAAATCATCTTCAAAATGGAATGTTAATAGAAACCCTTCAACCAAATCTGCCAATTTACAGTACCATGGCACAATTTTGTTTCTAGGTACCGGTTCATAGGAATTGTCTCTAATGTGTGGATAAACCCGTGTACCCATTCTTATTGAGGGATCTCCTCCCATAATATAATGCATCAGTGAATATGCTCCCTAGGGTCAGTTTTACCATCATATTTCACCTGTATTTTTGTATCTACTAGCCCAAAACTAATCCACATTAATCTTTGATACTCCTGCCAATCTACTATATTTCTTTTATACCCACCCCACCATTTAGCAGTGGTAGATCTCAAGGCCATATCCGTAGAAAACAACCATTTCTCTTCTGGTATTTGTCTTTCATAAACATCAAGGAAAATTCTTACATTACCTAAAACATTATAGTAAGGAAAGTTACATACCTCAGAAGTTATACAACGAAGTGATTTAGTGATCTTTGCACATCGCCTTGTAGACAGTTCGTGTCACCTATTCTACCAATTTTCCAATTCTACTTTTGAATTTGAGGTACAAGAACTATCCTACTCTCAACTCAATTTTCCATCTGCAGTGGGCTTAATCCATTCCTCTTCTTTTCCTATTAATTGATAGATATTATCTATATCTACTACACAATACTCATCTTTGGCAGGCTCTTTATATATCACTCATTCGAATGGGTCCAATTGAACAATTACTATCATCTTGTCTTTTTCAAATACTATTTGTCTCTTCTTTAAGTTGATTATAGCCAAATTATCAAATTCCCAATTTAGTCCATGTAATGTTGGATAGGGATTGTTGTCATCCACAATTTCTATCACTTCAAAGTCTACAATAGTGTGAACTGCTTCAATGTCTACTATAACACCTGGAAACCTCCCAATAGGGAAGATTTTCTATTGTTTGGTCATTCTCAACTGAATTGGTGACCATTATAGCTTTGGCTTACGCATCAATTCCAAGGTCTGATTTGGTAAAACATTGGCATCATATTGTAAATCTAGAATAACTTAATCCACGTCGTATTCTTTGATCTGCGTAGTGAGCCTCATTTCTTTTCTAGTCCTCCTCTTATGTCGATGCAAATTTCTAATTACGCGCATGTCACTTTGTGATACTTCTTTAGAAGAAAATGAATCTAAAAATTCTTGTATCCTTTCTACATATTTTTGGTTTCTTAACAACTTTATGCAATCTTTTAGGAAAGACTTTAAAATACGTGGATCCACATCTAGTGTCGCAGCTGATATTGTGTCGTAGTTATTCCTCTATATTGGTTTTGGCTGTGCACTAGAGGTCAAAGATCCAACATCCATAAATATTCTCTTGGCTTCCATAATCACTTCTTTTTCCTTCTGAACATTCAAATAAATAACTTTCTCTATGGTATTTCTTACCAATGTAGCTTCAGCTTCGTTATTTCCATCCGCTTTATCATTTCCACATCATAGCTCCACTCCTTGTTATAATATTAATGCGAGGTTCATTTATCCTCAGTTCTGTAGTCATCATTTGAATTTTCTATGTTGGCTATTGATTTTTTGTTTCTTGCATTTTTTCCATAAGTACCAGACATTCTTCAATTACATCACCAAATGATTTCCAATACTTACATGTCATAGTAGGATTTTGACAATCTCTTGCAAAGTGACCTTCTTAGCTACAGTTGTAGCAGATAATTTGTCGATGCCCTCGACCAACTCCACCACCTTGACCTCCTCCTTGATAGCCACCTCAACCACCACACTATCCACTTCATTCTTGTCCATGTTCATCAGCATGCATTCTATATGTGTCAGCACTATGATCCATAATTAATTCACAAGCTCGATTGTTATTCTCATCATGTCACATAGATTTACAGAACTTGCAATATAAATTATTTGGAGTCTACAAATACTTTTGCAATAAATAACAATCTTCTAAATGATGTTCACCTCTAGTTCTGTATATCTCGCACCATAAGCTAGATCCAACATTCAAAGGGTTCAGAGCTCCACTAGCCATGTAATTTATGCAGGGAATTTCTCTTTAGAGTGGCCTTCTGATTTCCACTTCATACACCACACTTCTTCTCTATCTTCCTTACTTTTATTCATATCTTGTAACTGCAGAGTCAAATTTTCTAGCTAACTTTGAATCTGCTGCATACCTACATTGGTATCTCCAATAGGTGAATCTTCTAATTTCATCGTCAATTCTTGTTCATCTTGAGTTTCTATATTATGTTATGTTAAACGCCATCTGATATGTGGTAGTAGCACAACTATGAGGCATTTCTTATGCTACTGTGGAGCTATGTCAAAGCTCGAATGATCCAATAATAATTTGAATCTCTAGTAAAATTCCCAAACAAACTCAGTAGTCCTTTCTTTGATCTCCTTTAACTTTGTGATACAAAACGACTCAGATTTTGACTTGTTAAATTCTTTTACTAGCGTTATTTTAATTTCTACAAAGCTCGAATACTTCATGTAACACTTCAATGCTTGATCTTAGAATTTTTTGACAAGCTATGACTTTTTTATATTTTCATCATGGACGTGCTTTTCTATCCCTACAGCTTCACATAAAAACCATAATTGTTCCAGATCCTCTAATCCAATTCCTTTAAACAAAAGTAGCTTACTATCATCGCCCATATTCCTTCTCGAAGGGAAAGGGTGTGGTGGAGGGGGAGGGAGATTCGTAAGGGGAGGGGGATGGGGGGTAGAAGGATGGGGAAAACCAAAATTTGCCTCACTATTGCTATATTATGGCTTGGGTTAACTTTCAGGATGAAAGGGTGATTACCGTGGAGTTACTTTGGGGTTTTCATGGAGTTTTTCTTCACTTTCAGACTCACTTAAAAGAGGCTATAATCTGTTTCTATAAAAGTATTTGGATCTTGGCCCCAAGATCTCTTTCTAGTGTCTATTCTATATCCTTTTCCACTTCACGTTGTTCGATTTTCTTCTTTGGATCTTCTCCCAAACATAAGTAAACTAATAATCTGACTGCATTCATAAAACTCCCTTTTCTCACAAAACATCTTAATCTAGAGTTTTAAAGATCTCAAGTACTTACCTCACAGTCCTTCGAAAAATTGTCATTCTGCTTCACTAGAGGACGCATTCAAGTCTACTACAAAATTAGTAATGAATCCTCCCAAGATGCTATCAATCCAAGAACCAACATCTCTTGAGATCCTATTATCAATGTTTTTGAGTCGTTGTGTCAATTCAGGAGTCCACTCCTTAGGTTCATCTCCTTCAAAATAGTATTTTCTCTTGGTCAACCTTGATATATACTCGTAAAACTCAACATGAAATGAACCGAGGAATATTTCATATCGATCTTTGAAAATATACTTCTCCAACCACCTTTTAGCTAACAGACGAGAGCTTCCATTCTCTTGGTCTGAAAATTCTCGTTCCTTTAGTTCTACCCAATCCTGAATTTATTTCTTAGACAAATGCCACATAAACATCTCCCTCAAATAGATCCCTGTCTAGAAAATGGAACTGGTTGTTGGCTTAAGTTTGGGCTAACCCAAGTTTGGATTTTACTGCAAACCAACAAGAACATCAATCATTGGCCCTCTCGGCAACGACCTACAAGCAAATCGCAGTGTCACCCAAAGTGATTTATGGGTAGATGCAGAACCAGGTTTCTGCATCCTTGAGGGATGATATGATGTGGTATTTTTATGTTCTTTTATACATATATTACCTCGCAGGGTTGGATTATCTACTTAACCATGCCATTAATAACCATAAACGATACTACGTGGAAGTAAAATATAACCAAAATAGTAAACAGAAAGAAAAAGATACACAATAATCATACACAAGTTATGTCCATCAAAATTGTACTTCTTATATTAATTCCTTGACTTGTGCACCTAGCTGCAAGTGTTTGTGCACTCAGCTACAAACTTTAGGTCTTTTCGCACTTAGCTACAGATTCTTTCCTTTAAGACCCAAAAGAGATTACATATATATTTACTTAACCTTGTATCATATCATTATTATATTCATTACTTCGACTTACATCCTTTCACATATATATACTAATTACATCAATGGGTATATCAAAATATCATTGTCCAAATACCAAGGTCTTACTAAAAACAATAAACTATTTCCCAAACCAGTTACAAAGAGTGGGGACTTCGACCCACCTAAAATCCTCGAAAACATCGTGTTGTACATAGCTCCATGGTACCATACACTCTGCTCCCTAAAATGCGGAGTTTTGACAAAAACTTGGGCCAAGTTGGGCTATGGCCAACAAAGCAACTCACATTATTTTTTGTTTATTTCGTAGAATTTCAAAAGGAAAATCCTAAAACCACTAATGAAGTAGGGAAATTAAAGAGACACCCCACTCATATGGAATAGGAAGTAGAGGTATTTACTAATTATCAAAGTATTACCTCTTATTATGATCATCTGGCAACCTATTTTGGAGGATTAGATCAATTTAAATATTGAATCCTTTCTTCATTAAGAGTGCATTTTCTAGATTTGTCTACTGTTGCATCTTTTCACATTACTACTCATTCTAATGACCAAATATATACTTGGAATTTGGTAATTCAATCTAACTCTTTCACAGTTGCACTAGAAGCATGATTTTACCTGACCATATATGAGTTGAGTTGATTAGAATAGGATTCATGTATGAAAATAAACTTGAAATCAAGCATATACTTTAGTTTTCATAATCATTTTCGTTTTTATTTTTGTATATAATTTATTTTCCAATATTTAGTGAACAAAGTATTGTTTTTAGAAATAAAGAGATGGTTTCACACAAGCAATTTCAGATTTATTAAAGATGATAAGGTATAAATATCTATTTGTACAAAACTGAGTGAAGGCACATGATCTTCGTATTCATAATGCCTTGCAAAGAGGTACTATCCCCACTTGGAGCCAAATGTTTTAACAAAATGTCTCCCTTTAAATTTTCCAATTCATAAGTCTAACTAGCCCATTCATGTTCCCACAAGGAATGTCTTTTGCATAAAACATCAAATCAATGCATTTAAATGTAAGTTATTAAAGTAAATGTCAATACAAGTGTCGAAACAAGCTCATTTGGTTTCCATCCAAAAACTAGAAAAAATCTTGCTCCACTAGTTGCTTCCAACACACCAATACGTGATAGTAAGTTCGATACCCCATGTAAATCAAGTTGTAATTTGACTTGAAATTTATGTCAGCATTATGGCTCATGGGTTTTACCTGATTTCAACCAAACAGTTTACTGTATATCTCCATGGATTATATGACTTGTTTATTCATCATCACAGTTCGCAGTTGTAGTGCAAGAAAAGGAAGGGTTGTACGATTGATATGTAATGGATGGATAAGTGTAAACTTGTGATTGACTACATGAAGGATTCTTTTTTATAGGAAGAGGTGGTTATAGAGGCTTGTAGGATGTTGCACAACAAGATGCAAAAGTGTGCCCAAGTTCTGGATTAATAGGAGTTGTGTTTCCCTAGTCTAATCCTCCTCTGCATGGAGAAAGTGCTCAAGAAGGTAGTTTGAAGCCTTTTGTCGCACGAAACATGATTATTAAGGTGGTTATAGAAGATAATTCCCTTTATCATCTATGCAACCTTGATTGTGTTAGGAAAAATACTGAGTGGGGGGGTGAATCAATATTTTAAACTACTTAAACTTTTATTTTCTTATTCAAATTTCTATACGCGGCTGTTATGTAGTAAACCTAATATTTATATGTTTGTGATGAAGGCAAATAGCATATATCTAGTTGACTGAATTTTTCAATTAATTCATCTTCTATTTAACTTGAACCATTATATCAGTACTTCATGAAACATTAATTAAGCAATAACTATGTGCAATAAGAATAGAATAAGCCATCACACATAAGAAGCACATTAACACCAGGATTTTTAGGTGGAACCCAATGTGGGAAAAAACCACCATTGTTGTCATCTTTGCCTTGTTCTTTTATTATAAAGAGAAATTCCTTACATACTTGTATTGGCACAGACTCATACTCGTACGCAAGCACTCACCTACAGAAGGCTACATTCTTATCTCATTTTCCAACTGCTACTAGAAGGGATCTACAACCCCACTTATCCTTTGTTCTTTATGGATCACTTTTCAGAATGTTTCAAACTAGATCCATTCCAAATATTATAGAACAATACTAAAACCAGAATGATACCAAATCATTTAATTACTAAACCAACTGTATCATAAAGTCAAACATAGAAATAACTTATTAAAAAAACCAAACAAACTTATATCATTGTATACTCTTTCATCAAAATACCAGACAACATACTATTCATCACTGAAACCAAATTTTGTCACTATAAACTTTGTCTAATCACATGTTGTAATATATACGTTACTGTTCTTAATCATACCTACGTGTATATGTGTTTCCCCTG
This sequence comes from Pinus taeda, assembly GCA_000404065.3. Classification (NCBI taxonomy): domain Eukaryota; kingdom Viridiplantae; phylum Streptophyta; class Pinopsida; order Pinales; family Pinaceae; genus Pinus; species Pinus taeda. The sequence continues at coordinate 236,440 of APFE030634776.1, read as the reverse complement.
AAGCATACTCGCATACATATATCAAAATATCAATATATGAATATGTATCCTTGTGCCACTAAATCAATCACCCAAATAGACACTGAAGCCAACATAAATCACTAAAACAAATACATATTATCACCTAGCAACATCATCACAAATCAATACTTTACTTCATAATAAATTTAGGCCAAATAGTACTATCAAACACAGATAATTATAAGAGCCTTCATAAAAAAATAGCAACAAATATAACATAGTAGAGAAACCATCATCATTAACTCATACTACAAAACCCTAATAGCTATATGTGACTCTTATAAATCACTTCCGCATATGTATGCACATTTGTACTTGGCACCCACAGACAAATTTGTCTATTCTGCAGAATTTATACACAATTATCCATAATTAGATCCGTACATGTACGGGATTTTTTTGAATCACACCTATGTACATATTTATAATTACTACATTCAAACCTTTGTTGCACACTAGAACACCTGTAAAACCCAAATCTTGCCATACACCATAACAGATACACTTCATCAAATCATCATCATAGATCTATCAAACCAAAAACATATTATTCAATATATATAGTCATTTCAGATCTAATTTGATCTATTATCATACTCCTTGGTGCACACGTATTTCATCCCAAACCAATCATCAATAACACAATACAGGCACACATAGCACTTTGATCTCGATCTCCTTATATAGCTTAGAAATTAGCCAATACCTTAGGCTAATTCTGTAGTTATGCCGATGGTATTCTTTGACGGGATCAAATATCTATTGTCATGCTCATTATTATGGGCAAATACCATGGTAAATACCCCTGTTATTGAGAATACTATGTTTCAGAAAGTGTAGGCAACTTTTCTTCACCATACTATCGTATGTAAGCAACCTTTGTTCACTGGACCCATGTATACTTCTTAAAACACTACCTTTAGCCTTCCTTTATCTGTTAACTGATATTCCTTTGTCCAATCTCTTTTTTACATCTATACTAGCCTATATACTCATCATGTTGACATATTTATCAAGTAGGTTACCATAAAGGACAACACATTAGTCATAATGGCAACAATATTCCCCTTTGAACTTGATGGAAACCACTTTGGTGTTTGGTCACCATCACCTATAGATACCTATAACCACATCTGTAGATATACTACTCTTCTTTCCCAAGTCACTAAGCATTCCCAAACACCAATCTTCTCTCCCCTTTTAACATCAAGGGAAAAGGGCTAACCAATGTTGAATGAAGACTTATATTATAGAGATGAGCACCATAGATATGATGTTGTTGATTATGAGCACTGACCATTCTCCCCCTAAGAATATGCTGAAATGTATAGAAGATATACAAAGAAATACATGATGTTATGACTCAACCAAAGCTAACCTTTCCTATCACTAAGAACTCATGCTTACATCAATTACCCAACATAGTGGGGTTACATATATGACTCAACATTACATCAAATGACCAAAATAATGGGATTATAGACATGAAATTGACTTCAATAGTTCAATCATGACTGAATATAACAATTTTACATAATGGGTCTTTATATGACCTTTACATCAAGAGAGAATTATGACATTTATAACCAAAACCAAAGACCTCAATAGTGAGGTAGCAAGACCATGACAGTCATCAATAGCCACCATTCACCATAAAAGTATGAAGATCTATCAACAACAATATGAACATAATTATGAATTAAGGAATGCTCAATGAATCAAATGCCAAAAATGTGCATTATTAGAAATATAGAAAATGCCCCCCCGGACTTGTGCCATATGTTCATTCTTAGGACTGATCATATTCACCAGTAAAGTCATCAAAGAAAATTAATAAATTATTAAATCCATGAAAGTGACAATGCCATTTAACAATCATCATAAGCCAATATCACTTCTAAGTTTCATTTGAGCAACAATAGGTTGAAACTAGTCAATATTAGAAAAATAGGTCCAAGGAATCACTGACTAAAGTATACCAAAACCTCTCTTTGAGTCTATGTCATAGTTTCTTATTCATAGAGAAACATACGCTACTATCAAGAATCAAAATTGCATATATACATGACTATCCTTCATGGGATTCACATTTATAAAATAGACTGTAGCAATTTCAAACTCAACTCCCCCTGAAAATGAAAAATCTGTCAAAATAATTAACAAAGTGATGAAGCAGAGACCACTCCTAGTTTTTGTCTGAGATATTCAAAGGAATCATGTGGAATTGGTTTAGTAAATATGTATGCAACTTGTTCCTTCAAGAGAAAATATTCTAGTTTGAGCTTTTTTTCAAGTACCTATTCTCTTAGAAAGTGATATTAGATTGGAATATGTAAGTTGGATTTTGAGTTCAAGGTAGGATTTTTAGAAATACTTATGGCACTAGTATTGTCACACAAAATAGGTATAGGTTGAGGAAAATTGATTTGAATATTTTGTAATGTTCGCATCATCCATAGAAGTTGAGTACATCAAGATGCAAAAACAACATATTCTTCCTCAGCAATAGATAAAGAAATGGAGCTTTGTTTTTTTCTAAACTATGATACCAAGCGGGGTCCCAAGTAGAATTCTCCTCCACTAGTGCTTTTCTGATCATCAAGATTGCTTACCCAATCTACATTTTTGTGAGCATGAAGAGAAAAATATGCATCTTCGGGATACCATAAACCATAATCTTGAGTTCCTTGTAAGTACTTGAATATTATCTTGACTACATGGAGATGATTTTATTTAGGATTTTCCTTAAATCATCCAACAATCCCAGCTGCATGCATGATGTATGGTCTTGTGCCTGTAAGGTATAGCAAGCTCCCGATCATAGTTCGGTATACTGGTTGATTTATTGTGGGAGAATCATCATGTGAACTAAGGTTAAAAGTTGTTACCACCATTGTACATACATGTTTCTAGTATTCCATTCCATATTTCTTTAAGAACTGCTTGAGGTATTTAGTTTGCGAGAGAAATATACCATTATTTTCTTTCTGAACTTGAAGACCAGGAAAGCATGTTAGTTTACCAAGTAATGACATTTTAAATTCTTGTTGCATGACTAAGGAAAAACATTGACTCATAGAATATTCATTGCTTGCAAATATGATGTCATCTACATAAAGAACAACTATCAAAAGTTTACCATAATCCATCTTTATAAATAGATTTCTATCTAAACATCCCTTTCTGAAACCTTGTCATTGAAGATACTTGTCAAGGTGACAATACCATGCATGAGGAGCTTGTTTTAGCCGATATAATTCCTTCTTGAGTTTGAAAACACAATTTCTATCATTTCCTAGAATGAACCCTTTAGGTTGTTTTTGGTGCACTAAGATGTCTTATTACAAGTAGTCTAAATACCTACATGAACTATAAACCTAGGGAAAGTATTTTTATTTCAAGAGTGTCAACACTATTTATGTAGTGAACTCAGAGGTCAATTTATGTTGGAATCATTGCAATTGCTATTTCTCCAAATTCAATCCAAACAATTTTGAAAGGAATTCATAACACACTTTCAAAGCTACTTAATCTATTCTGGAAGCAATTGAATTAGAATGAAAATAGAAAGAATCACACTTCACAATCTAACTGGTATTGAAACTAATTGATTTAACATGAAGGAAGACTATGGAAATTGAACAACAAATAAACATATAAACATCTCATCGAAAGAAATCACTCTAGCTTTGAAATCTATGATAGTGTTACCTTAGAATGAACATCAATTTGGAATTAACATAACCAATTCAATAAAGAGAATGACACATATATAATGACACATATAAATCTAGAATCTTGACTTAATAGCAAATGTAAACCAGAATCATCAATCCTCATAGTAATCAGAATGATACTAACTTTGCAAACTAACAATAATAGATAGTGAAGAATAAACATAGATGATTATAACATCGTTGAAGTAGTAGATCTTCTATTCACTGGCCCCAAAGTCTTCAGAGGTCCCCGACGTTAGATATTCAGAATACAATTATGAATTAAACACAATCTTCTTCATTAAAATCAATAACAGAGTTAGAACATCATCGAGATGAAAGTATTATATGTCAAAAAAGAATAGTCAAAATTTGCGAATTTCTAAACTAGTTGTTCAGTTTGCCTTATGACTTTATATAAAATTTGGAAAAGTAAATAGGTAGAAGTGAATCCTTAGGATCAGGGGATCCTAAGGATTTTGCAACACTCAGTCCGATTCCATCTTAAAATAGCATTGGTCCTTGTGGTATTCCATTGTCTTCCATGCTCCGGATATTGTCTTTTTTCCTTTATTAGTTGCTGCTATGCTGTCGATTGAACAACAATCATCTAATCTGTATCCCTGCATATAAAGATATTGAAAGTTGGTTTTTTGTGTCTAGATTTATCTAATTTTTTTACTAATCGATTTTACCCAGCTTATGTTGTTGTTTCCTCTATTTTTATCCATAAAACGAAGATAAATATGTGAAGACAAATGCTTAATTAGGCTATTTACGAGGAGCAAATCTACCTTTTCCTCAGCCCAACATACTCCCCTGCTTACCTTATTACATGTGCTCATGGAATCAGATGGTTAAGGTGTAGTTCAGTTAAGGAATAGGCAGGATATACTTGTTGAAAATAATACTGAGAGGGGGGGGTGAATCAGTATTATCTAGTTCTTTTACCAAATCTTCTTTATTTACACTTTGAATTATTTTTGCATATCAGTATCATAAAATAATGAACATGAACAAGAAAAATAGACAATCACATCAAAGAACACCAGATATAAGGTGGAAACCCAATGTGGGTGAAAACCACCTGCTGCAATATGTCTCTATCTTCTTTTAAATTACAAACTCCTTTTACAATGGTCTTGTACTGGTGCAGTCCTTTACCAGTACGCAGGCTACAACCTGCAGAGAGCTACAACTCTCGCTCGTTTTCCAGTCTCTCCTGGAAGGGATTTACAACCCCCTACTTCTTTTCAACGACCACTTTTCATAAATTTTCAAACTGGATCCATATACATCAAATGATCATCAAGTACATATAAAATACAGTCAGCTGCAGTAACCAGATCAAAATAACAGAACTGAACCCAGAACACCTTATCAACAAAAAAATTCAGTCAACAGATAATCCTGAAACAGATACGCAACTTTCCTTTCTTTGGCCTGCGTCGATACACACTTCACCTTCTGCTTCTCTGCGTATAACCGTAGATCTCCTTCTGCTGCACTGCATGCCCACACATTGCTTCTTCTGTCGCGCTGCGTACATTACGCACTCAGATGCAAAATCGCGCCGCGTACTGCCACAGAGGTACGCACCCAGAAAGTCTATCGCACCGCGTAATTTTACTGTGCGTACGCACCTGAACCACTGCTGCTCTACGCACCCACATAGTTCGCCCGTTTCTGCTCTGCGTACCCACGCAGTCACCCTTCTTCTGCTCTGCGTACCCACGCCGCTCGCCTTCTCCTGCTCTGTGTACCCACGCAGCTGCACCATCAAAAACCTGCGTACATCAGATTAGGGCTGAATTTGCAGATCACCAGAGTGCGACAGTTAGACGGATGCCCAGATCTGATCAAGCGCTTGAGAGATCACCCTTCACAAATTCGCTTTCTGCTTCACTTTCATATAGATCAAGCTTTTCGAAACAATAACCCAAATATTTCATATCTTAAGATATTCAACCCAAAAGCATACTAAGCCAAATGACCTCATTTGCTTTATATAGGCAAGCTCTTCCTCAAATCAAGGATCATGGGGCTCAATAATAATAATAAAATAAAACAATACCACGGGCCCAAACCATGATAACACAATACCGTCAGCTAAATACCAAGGGTTAAACATAAGGAACCCCATGTGTGCGCGCTTTACTACCTTGAAGTGTGTGCACTGGGGGTACGCACCTCATGAATGGGTAACCTGCGTGTCTGGACGCGGTCCCTGCACAGCGTACCTGCGGGTACGCACCTTCTGAACTGTTCTCCTGCGTACTTCTTAATTTTCATCAAATTGAGAGCCTTGCCATGGGTGTTGCCATCAAGTACAACATCTGTAACATATAACCATACCATAAACATAATTCCAACAATCTCCCCTTAGGACTTGATGGCAACCTCAAAAACTTCAGCGACATTCTCCCCCTTTGGCATCAAGGGCAAAGGGTTATGCTCCACCTAAGAACATGCTCCCCCTGAACCTGCCATAATCTACCAGATACCATTAATGACCAAGAAAGAGATAGAAACATGTTGCAGCTATATTCAGACCTCCTTTTGTACATCCTTCATAATGCCAACAATGCATTATATACTCCCCCTGAACCTATGCTGCAACCCAGCATATGTACGCATATACCCCAGATGAACCATGCGTACAACCAACAATCAGAAGAGTTTCAACAATAAGATGATGCATCAAAAACCCCCAGCCTTTGCCTGAGGTATTGAAAAGTCTCCCTGGGCAATGGTTTGGTGAGAATATCAGCAACTTGTTCCTTAGAAGGAACATACTCCAACTTGATTTTCTGTTCAAGAACTTGTTCCCGGAGAAAATGATACTTGATTGGTATGTGCTTGGTTTTTGAATGCATGACAAAATTCTTTGAGATGCTGATTGCACTTGTGTTATCGCATAAGATGGAGATAGGTGGTGTACAAGTGATTTGAAAGTCCTGCAAGGTCTGCATCATCCAAAGGATTTGAGTGCAGCAAGATGCAGCAGCAACATATTCTGCTTCCGCTATAGACAAGGCAATTGAACTCTGTTTCTTGCTGAACCAAGATACTAATCTGGAACCCATGAAGAACGCACCACCACTTGTGCTCTTCCTGTCATCCATGCTTCCGGCCCAATCTGCATCTGTATAAGCATGAAGTGTGAGATCTATATCTCTAGGATAACATAAGCCATAATTTTGTGTCCCTTGAAGATATTTGAAAATTCTCTTTACTGCCTGAAGATGAGTCTCCTTTGGATTTGCCTGAAATCTACCAACTATTCCTACTGCATGCATGATTTCCGGTCGGGTAGCTGTCAAATAAAGTAGACTTCCGATCATAGATCTGTAGGTTGGTTGATGTACTGCTGCAGATTCATCATTTACACTGAGGCTACATCCTGTGACCATGGGTGTACATACTGGTTTTGCATCTTCCATGCCATATTTCTTCAAGATCTGTTTGAGATACTTGGTTTGAGATAAAAAGATTCCTCCTTCCTTTTGTTGGATTTGCAAACTAAGGAAATATGTCAGTTCTCCCACAAGGACATTTCAAATTCTTTCTGCATGACCAAGGCAAAGCTTTGACTTATGTCTTCTTCATTGCTACCAAAAATAATGTCATCTACATACACAACAAGTATTAGCAATTTGTCATTTTCAATTTTTATATAAAGATTGCTATCTGTTGAACCTTTTGAGAAACCTTGTTGATGAAGATATTTGTCCAAGCGATAGTACCAAGCCCTTGGAGCTTGTTTGAGCCCATAGAGAGCCTTTTTCAATCTGCACACAAGATTTGGATCATTTCCAAGAATGAACCCATCTAGCTGTTCAATGTAAACTTCTTTTTCCAAGTCTCCATTCAGAAAGGCTGATTTTACGTCCATTTGAAATACTTTGAAATTTTGAAAACTTGAGAGAGAAAGAAACATTCGAATGGCTTCAAGTCTTGTAACAGGAGCAAAGGTTTCTTCAAAGTCTATTCCTTCTTGCTGCGCATACCCTTTACAAACAAGTCTGGCTTTGTTTCTAATTACTTCTCCATTTTCATTCAGTTTGTTTTTGAAAGACCCATTTTGTTCCGGTAACATTCTTATCATGTGGTCTAGGAACCAGTTCCCAAGTGTTTTTCCTCTCGATTTGCTCAAGTTCTTCATCCATTGCTTTTATCCAACATTCATCTTTGCATGCCTCTTTCACATTTTGTGGTTCAGTAGAGGAGAGTAATGCCAAGTAGCTTGAGGCTTCTGCAACTGTTCTTCTTGTTTGTACACCTGCTTCTTTCTGCCCCATAAACTGAGATTCTGGATGATTCTTCTGAAC
>APFE030634776.1:108473-225629 GCA_000404065.3 Pinus taeda | reverse complement strand
TTTCAAGATGTCTTTCCTTTTCATCAATTTGAAATTGTAGAGTATCAATGATCATATTCTTCTCTTTCTATACATCTCTTAAGTCTAGTAATTTCTTCATGACAGTAATCCACATCTATAGCATCCATATAATCATCATCTTCAAATGCCATTAACAATTTATATTCATTACCTCGTTCATCTTCATCACTGTTTGATAGACCATCACTATCTTCATGAGTGTAGTAGCTTTTCTTACTTGCACTTAGTTTATTGTTCCATCTAGCAGGTTCCTTTCCTTTATCCTTATAAGGACATTTTGCAGCATAATGACCTACTCTTCCACAAGCAAAGCATTTAAAAGGCAACTTACCTCTGAACCTTCCAGAACCCCTTTGAAGATTTCTGACAAAGTTTGATTCTTCTTCCTCTTCTTCTGGGACGTGGCTTGCTTCATAATAATCTCCTTTGCCTGATGCCTTGAAAGCAGCTTCTCTTCTATCTGATGGACCTCCCTTTCTCATTTCATAAGCAGTTAGAATTCCATGTAGCTGAGACATAGTAAGAATTCGTAGATTTTCTTTTTCTTCTATTGCAGATACTTTAGATTCAAACTTGGGGGACAATGATCTTAGAACCTTTTCAACCACAATAGCCTCTTTTATTTCTTCACCCAAATTTTTCATACAATTAACAACTTCATCTACCCGAAGAAAATAGTTAGCCACACTTTCATCATTATACATCTTGAGAGTCTCATACTGAATCCTGAGAGTTTGAAGTTTGGCACGCTTTACCTGTTCATCTCCTTCATAGCTCGTGACAATTTTGTCCCATATCTCTTTTGCGGATTTTTAGTGCATTACTTTCATGAATTCCGATTGGGATATACATCCTAATAGGGTACTGACTGCTTTTGCATTTGTTTCATACTTCTTTTTCTCGTCTGCATCTGTAGGAGTAGTTGAAGGAAAAGCATAGCCTGTTTCTACGATGTCCCAAACTTCTGTACCGAGAGATTGAAGATAGGCAGTAACTCTTACCTTCCAATAATTGAAGTTTGTCCCATCAAAAACTGGTGGCCTGATAGATGCTTCCCTCTCGTAGTTGCTCATAATGAAAGATCTTCCTTCAAGCGATCAAGCTTCTTTAGAAGGACCTGCTCTGATACTAATTGTTGAAAATAATACTGAGAGGGGGGGGTGAATCAGTATTATCTAGATCTTTTACCAAATCTTCTTTATTTACACTTTGAATTGTTTTTGCATATCAGTACCATAAAATAATGAGCATGAACAAGAAAAACAGACAGTCACATCAAAGAACATCAGATATAAGGTGGAAACTCAGTGTGGGTGAAAACCACCTGCTGCAATATGTCTCTATCTTCTTTTAAATTAGAAACTCCTTTTACAATGGTCTTGTACTGGTGCAGTCCTTTACCAGTACGCAGGCTGCAACCTGCAGAGAGCTACAACTCTCTCTCGTTTTCCAGTCTCTCCTGGAAGGGAGCTACAACCCCCTACTTCTTTTCAACGACCACTTTTCATAAATTTTCAAACTGGATCCATATACATCAAACGATCATCAAGTACATATAAAATACAGTCAGCTGCAGTAACCAGATCAAAATAACATAACTGAACCCAGAACACCTTATCAACAGAAAAATTCAGTCAACAGATAGTCCTGAAACAGATACACAACTTTCCTTTCTTTGGCTTGCGTCGGTACGCACTTCACCTTCTGCTTCTCTGCGTATAACCGCAGATCTCCTTCTGCTGCACTACGTGCCCACGCACTGCTTCTTCTGTCACGCTGCGTATAGTACGCACTCAGATGCAAAATCGCGCCGCGTACTGCCACAGAGTTACGCACCCAGAAAGTCTATCGCGTCGCGTACTTTTACTGTGCGTACGCACCTGAACCACTGTTGCTCTGCGCACCCACGCAGTTCGCCCGTTTCTACTCTGCGTACCCACGCAGTCACCCTTCTTCTGCTCTGCGTACCTATGCCGCTCACCTTCTCCTGCTCTGCATACCCACTCAGCTGCACCGTTAAACACCTGCGTACATCATATTAGGGCTGAATTTGCAGATCACCAGAGTGCGACAGTTAGACGGATGCCCAGATCTGATCAAGCGCTTGAGAGATCACCCTTCACAGATTCGATTTCTGCTTCACTTTCATATAGATCAAGATTTTTGAAACAATAACCCAAATATTTCAGATCTTAAGATATTCAACCCAAAAGCATACTAAGCCAAATGACCTCCTTTGCTTTATATAGGCAAGCTCTTCCTCAAATCAAGGATCATGGGGCTCAATAATAATAATAAAATAAAACAATACCACGGGCCAAAACCATGATAACACAATACCGTGGGCTAAATACCAAGGGTTAAACATAAGGAACCCCATGTGTGCGCGCTTTACTGCCTTGAAGTGTTTGCACTGGGGGTACGCACCTCATGAATGGGTAACCTACGTGTCTGGACACGGTCCCTGCACATCGTACCTGCGGGTACGCATCTTCTGAACTGTTCGCCTGCGTACTTCTTAATTTTCATCAAATTGAGAGCCTTGCCATGGGTGTTGCCATCAAGTACAACATCTATAACATATAACCATACCAGAAACATAATGCCAACAATACTTCCTCCTTATACAAACTAAAACCATTTTTCTTTTTGAGCACTGCAAAAGCCTGGTTCACTTGTTGGTTTGAAAAGTTATAATCACTGTGGTACCCATCTGGAGGATACCAGATAATTGGACTTCTATATTGGCACCCTATCCACTCAGGGCCCATGCTCAAGACCATGCTGCTATATTTGTGTAAGCGAGTGGAGGCATATTTGAAATTCCTAAATCCAAATGGCCATCCAAATGGCTCTCTATTCCTAATATTATTGTTGGAGGCTTCCCATCTCTATCTGGATGCAAATAAAGCTTCTTCTTTGATTTCCTGGAAGTACTCCTTCCCTGCTTGTATGATGTCTATTTGTAGCAGTCCTAATTTACCCACAACACTTGTCCATTTCATGAACTGTTTGTGCTAGACAGATAGGTGCAAGGGTTTTGTAGGTTCTCCCATAACCCATAGTCTATGCCATATTCTCTCTTTCTAAAAGTATTATGGGATTTAGCCCATTTTATCTGGTTAGTGGAAAAACAAAGAAAAACTTAGAATTGGATATCCCCTATGAAGGGGCCAGGATTGTTGTCTAAGTCATATTCTAAAAAGTAATTATGCATGTACAATTCACACAAGAGGCATTGTACCTGTTCATTCCACTCTCTGAAACACTTGACAAAGTCTGGGGTTATCTTAATTTCCAATGACTTATCAGCTTTAATGGCTTTGACCTTCAATAAGAGGTATCTTTCTAGTAAGAACAATACATAGTTGGTGGTAGGAGCTCGGAATGACAAGGCATCTGAATAAAGAGAGGTCTCCAATTTCTCTTTAGCTTTTTGCAACTTAACCTGTGATTTTTCGGCTTTTTTTGTTCATCCTTGTAACTAGCGAAAGTACCATCCTCTAAGACCATGAGTGCCAAAAATCTATTTCGTAACCCTTGGTGTGCTCGAAGGGGCACTACTTCCTCTTTATGCCGAGTCAATTCTTACCAAGTCTTAACTATTTCATTTTGAAATTTCCTAATGACTGCTTCCCTTACTAGGGGAATGTAGGCAGGTGCCTCCTCTGTCTAGACCTCATCGTCCTATGTTTCCATTGGGTCAGTATGAACAGTAGCCTTGGTCTCTTTTAGAATCATGCAACAATCTACTTGGGTGTTTTCTTCAGTATCAATTTGAACGGAAACATCAATAGTAGGGAAGTCCGTTTGGGTTTCTTGTGGGAACACACAAGGATCTTTTGTTTGCATTTTCATAGTATTATAAAAGACATGGATTTGATTGGGTTTCTTTTGAATAAACCAAAAGGGTCTTAGTATGGGTTTCAACATCTTCCCTAGAGAAATGTTTAGTTTGGGTCCCTATGGTCTCCAATTATACTTTCACTTTCCTAACCCTGGTTGCCTCCTTCAACCACTGCCTTAGTTGCTTCATTGCTTTCTTTTGCTTCCTATATTTCTTAAGCATCTTCTTGAGTCTATCCTTGTATGTTTTCTTTGTTGCAAGGCTTCTCACACGCAGTAGTACAAATATATTTACTTCAGGTTCATGTTCAGGTGGAATTTTGTCAACATCAGGATGGGGTTCTAATGGGACTATGTCTCCTTATGTATTTTCACCTTCTAGGTCTCTATCTTCATGAGCTTCCCTCTCAGGAGACCCCAATGGAGTGGTGTCCCTTGAGCAACTATTGTTTTCAGGGTCTTCTTCAAGATGGGCCTCGTCCTCTGGGGACTTCATAAAAATGGTGCTCCCTCGTTGATTTTCATCTTCTAGGGTTTCTTTTATAGGGTTTTCCTTAGTTGGGGGTTTCAGTGGACCACTAGCTTCTGTTTGATTTCCTTCCATAATGGTTTCCTCAGCATGTGATTCCACTTCAAGAGGATTTTCTGTAGAATGAACTGATTCCCTTTGTTCTTCCAGATTATCAATGAATGGCAGGGTTTGATCATGACTAGGACTTCCATTAGGGGCACACTAGTTGGGGGCATAATTCTGCCCTTTAGAATTCCTAGATTGCTCCCTTCCTTCACCAAATATCCCCATATTATCCAGTATCAGGCAACCTGTTCCTCATATTCTTATAGACAGACATCTTGTGGACTTAGAGAAGGTATGTGAGACGTCCCTGCATTGTCTATTTGAATTGAGGTGTGTTGCTATGATTTAATCCTCATAGAGAATCTTTGCTTTCCTGGGCTCAAGAACAAAAAGGGATTCTTCATTTTCTATGTCATTTTTGGACCTGTCACTCTTGGCCCTTGTTGTTTAATTATTGGGTTTTCTATAGGTGGGGCCAAAGTAGGATTCATAAGGTAATCCCAGGTTAGCTGCTGCTGGTCCAATTCATGAATGATGATTAATTTGATCAACTCATGATGGATGATGACTGTATATGGGTCCTTTACCTTTCTGACCTGACGAGCAACATCATGCAATACATAATTTAAATAATATGGCAAGTTAACTGTAATTTTCTATTTCAAAATTGCTAATAGTTTAAGTTGGCAAAGTTTTACCAAGTCCTATCATCCATCGCATGTGATGTACCTCTGCACAATGACTGCCAATTCCTGCCATGACTGTCTCAAAGTTGTAGGGTGAAACCCTTTTTCTCTTCACACTAATTGCTCGTCCGGGTCTTGAAATATTGTGACTGCTTCCTCTAGAAGAACATGTTTGTTTGTCCATCTTATTCCTTACACTGCAATTCTAGTGACTTCATCTATGACTACTTCAGAGACCATTATGTTCTTGCCTCTCACCATGGTGTGGCCATTCTATAAATTCTATATAAATTCAAGTGTCATTTCATCATGAAATCCCTATAACTTGGTCAAAATATTATAGCCAACCGACGCACTCATGAATCACACGAGCCTTGTCTGATACCCTGAGCACTATGGGTTTATTTCGAATGGCTTTTCTTCCCATGGCTACTGTTCTTCTATAGTTGATTCACATTCATGCACTTCTCTCAAACTTTCACAATTTGGAACAACAACAAAGAATGTTAAAACTATTGATAGGAAAATGACATTTTTTTGAGAATTAATATCACAAACAATTAAGTCATTTGTCTCATCAGCAATATTTGGAACATGATCATAATCAATTTGCATGCTATCCATAATGGATTCCTTCTTTCCTCCAATTAGGAATGGTTTGATAATTATCACACACGCACACAATCATCATGCAATCCTTTAACTAAAAATCAGTTTAATAATCATCACACAACTATCCATAAATTGTCACACATGTTTTTCATATGCATACCATTCCCCATCCAATTATAAATTGGCGTCCACACTCACAAAGCATGGGAAACAAAGGAGAAAGCATTGGCAAATCATAAATGCAGGCAACCAATTATTAAAAGCAGCATAATAGACGACAACAACAATCAAAGCAGTACACGTCAAAATATTTGAAATGCTTGTAAAATAAAACGAAGACTTATACCATTATGTCAATAGATTTTTACCTTAGGTGGTAAAGTGGAAAACACATAACCGATGATAAATATTAATGACTGGCAGTAGAGTGATTGGACAAATATGATATAATGGATATACTATATAAGTTAGCATGCATGTTGGTTTTTAGGCATGTTGATCAAATGGGAAACTTTCCTTTAGAAGTGAACCATAGGTGGTAATAGAATAGAGAGCATTTGGTAGTCTCACATAATACTTCGATACCACAAGTAGAGCCACTACTTCCAGCAGGCATCCATAGCCTCGTCAGGCATAATTTTTAACCCCACAAAGAAGCCAGAGTCCTATTTTTAGTATTTAGATGATTCTCCCTTTTGATTTGCTATAAAGATAGCACTATGCTGAGATGGTAACAAGATAATCACAGTGTCATTCACTAGGATATAACAAAGTGATCAGGCTAGCTCGTGATGAGACCCCCCATCCTTTTAAAAAATTTAATTATAAAGAAGGTCATTACCTTGGCATGGTGGCCATAATTTAATGTCACCTATTACATCCTTATGATCATGGTAGGGTTTCTCGTGCTGAGACCCCCTATCCTCTTTAAAACAATATTTGTTTTATTTTCATATTTTGATTCTTTTATTGTAAAAGGAGGGAGGTTCATTTGCTCCTTAAGACTTAGGGATGGCATAAAAAGTAAGAAATTTGCCAATGAAAGTTATGCTTTTACCCCCATATCATCATATCAAAGAGATTTATCCATTTTAAAGTGTAAAAGATAAACCAACATGGTATTAGAATAATAGATCATTTTATGATGTGTCCAGAGGGAAGATATTCAACGAGTCCTTATAGAGATGCACCATGTCAGATTTTGAATAAAGATAACCATCAAAAGGTTTCATAGGTCATAATGGTATTAATATTACTATTTTTCTTTATCTTAGGCACAACTCCAACCGGATGGTTTTTATTCAAAACATAAAAGAGAAAGAAATGGAAAAAAGAACGGTTTGCAATAAAACAACAAAAATAAATCACATTTATTCATTCTACCAATTGAACAACAAACACACAAAAAGAAAAATTGGGGATATTCAATTGATTGAACAACAATCGTTCAATCGATTGAACAAAATACACTCAAAAAAGGAATTAGCAATGTTCAATTGATTGAATACCAATCATTCAAACGATTGAACAACAAAACACGCAAAAAGTGTTGTTCAATTGATTGAACAAAAGTCGTTCAAATGATTGAACAATAAAATAAACAAAAAGTGTTGTTAAATTGATTGAACATCAATCGTTCAAATGATTGAACAACAAAATACACACAAATAAATAAGTCTTTTTCAATTGATTAAACATCAATCATTCAATCAATTGAAGAGCAAAACATACATAAACAAATAGGTGTTGTTCAATTTATTGAACAACAAACATTCAATCGATTGAACAACATAACATACACAAAGAAATAGGTGTTATTCAATTGATTTAATAACAAAACACATGAAAATGTGTTGTTCAATTGATTGAACAACAATCTTTCAATCGATTGAGCAGAAAAACACAATAAGTGTTGTTCAATTGATTAAACAACAATCATTAAATCGATTGAACAACAAAATACAAAAAGGCACAAAAAGTGTTGTTTAATTGATTGAATAAGTAATACTTCAATTGATTGAACAACAAAACACACAAAGTGTTGTTCAATTAATTGAACAGGAATAGTTCAAAAGATTGAACAACAATCGTTCAATCAATTGAACAACAAAACACACAAAAGTAAGTGTTGTTCAATTGATTGAATGTCAATTGTTCGATTGATTGAACAACAAAACATGCAAAGTATTTTTAAATTGGTTGAACATTAATCGTTCAAATGATTGAATAGCAAAGCACAAAAATAAGATTTGTTCTATTGATTGAACAACAATCATTCAATTGATTGAACAACAATTGTTCAATCGATTACTAAACACACCCAAAGACAAGAGAAATCCTCATATCTACATGGTGATGCCTAACTAGATTGCAATCAATCGTAAAAGAATGTATATATTATTTACAACTAAAGAAAGATACTATTTCACGAAAGAAAAGTTGTCGATTCATTACTCCCTGTAGCTAAAATTTGCATAGCGGGGTCTTCACATGCCTGTTGAGAAAAAACTCCTTGGTGGGTGTTTTTTCATAAGGACGCACTCGATTCCCATTCAACTTTAAAGAATGGTCAGACCCATCAATGGTAGTCAAAGTGAGAATACCATTGTTATGTACTTCTTGAATTTCATCAGGGCCAATCCACCTTATCTGTAACTTTCCCAGGAAGTCTTAGAATCTAGAGTCATAGAGAAGTGCCCAATCTCCTTTTTGAAATGTCTTATTTTTAATAAGATTGTCATGCCACTTCGCTCTTTGCTACGGAATAATTTTGTTGCATTGTAGAGAAGGTAGTCGAGCCTCGTCCAATTCGTTTATTTGTTGAAGTCTCTTGATTTGGGCTTCTGTCAGATCCAATCCCACTTCCAGAGCTGTTCTTAGAGTCTTTATTTCAAATTCAATAGGAAATATAGGTTCCTTGAAAAATACAAGTTGGTATAGAGAATATACAATGGTATTTCACCAAGTTGTGTGATAGGCCGACAAGGCCTCTGGCAGTCTAGCAGCCCAGTCCCCCTGATGTGTGGAGATTGTCTTGGTCAGAATTGCTTCGATGACCTTATTGGTGCTTTCAACCCACCTGTTTGCCTACGGGTGATATGGGGAAGTGACACTATGTGTAATGTGGTGGTTCCTTAGAGAGGTTGTAGTCTTGTGTCCTACAAATTTCCCTCCTCCATCCGTTATCACTTCCCAAGGTAACCCATACTGCACAAATAGCCCAAAAAGGAAGTTAATTACAACCTCTTCTATAGCTCTTGGAAAATATATTGTTTCTACCCACTTTGTTACATAATCCGTGGCAACCAGTATGTAGGCCTTTTGGTTTCATGGCGAACAAAATGCATCAACAAAATCCAATTCCCATCGTTCAAAGGGTTCTATTACTAGTTGGGGCTGCAATGGAATTTCATCAGATTCACCAAGTTAGCCCATCCTTTGGCAGCTATCACAAGCCTGGGAATATTTCTTAGCATCTTTAAAAATGGTGGGCTAATAATAGCCCATATGTAGTACCTTGTGCCTTGTCCTATGATCTGTGAAGTGCTCTTCGCAGGGCTGATCATGGAAATCGTTCAGGATGTCATAAATCTCATCCTCAAAAATGAATTTGCATATACACATATCAGACCATGTGTGAAAAGGATATATGCCAATCCAAGAAAACCAGGCAATGCGTTGGACAATTAATTTCCTTTCCCTTGCTGTTAGGTGCCTGGGAAACTTTCCTACTGTCAGATAGCTTATTACATCTTCATACCATGGTGTTTTGACTACTACAACAAAAAAATGTTCATCTCAAAATTGGTCATCTACTACCAATGGATCATTTATCTTTGGAACTCGAGACAAAAAATGAGCGACTGGGTTTTCCTTCCCTGGATGATCTTTGATGGTGATATCAAATTGCTGCAAAAGAAACAATCGCCGATTCACTCAACCATTTGTAATAGGCCTGTTGGTAAGTACCTAATGGTAGAATGATCAGTATACAGAAAAACATGATGGCTAGTTATATAATGTCTAAATTTTTTTATGGAATAAATGACAGCTATGAATTCCATTTTTGTTACTATATAACTAAGTTCAGCAAAAGTAATATTTTTTCTGATATAATATATAGCATAAGGTTTTTTGTCCTCCTCTTGGCCAAGGACAACACCTATTGTTGCATCTGATGCATCTATGGAGATGTGAAAGGGAAGCTCCCAGATAGGTCCACGTAATACTGGCGCTGTTGAAACTAGTTTCTTTAAATTTGTAAAAGCCGTGTCACATTTGTCAAATCATTTAAAGTCAACATTCCCAGTTAAAGCATATAAAGGTGCAACAATTTGTGATTTTTTTTTTTATAAACCAATAATAATCACCTACATATCCAAGGAAGTTACCTACCTCCATCTGAGTACATGGTGTAGGTAATAAAAGAAATACCTCTATCTTTGTTCGATCTACCTTTATCCCTACTGCAGAAATGTAATGTCCCAGGATTACACCTTCTCTCATCATCATGTGACACTTGAAATTTCTTAAACATAGCCTGGTAGAGATGCATAGTTCCAAAATCTTCTCTAATGTTTATAGCGCTTGATCAAAGCCTTCCCCATATGGGGTAAATTCATCCATGAAAAATCCAAGTCCTTCATTTATCAGATCAATAAAGATGCTGAGTATAGTTCTTTAAAATGTAGCTAGGGAATTGCATAAGCCAAATGGTAATACTCTCTAAGCGAATGTACCCCACTGATAGCTGAAGGTTTTTTTCTTGGTCTTCAGCAGCGATTTGAATCTGATTGTAGCCATTGAAGCTGTCTAAAAAGGAAAAGAATTGCTTCCCTGCTAGAGTGTGAAGGACTTGATCAATAAATGGAAGAGGAAAGTGATCTTTCTGTGTTTCCTTATTCAATTCTTGATAATCCACACAGATATGAGACTTCCCTTTTTTCTTAGGGATAACTACCAATGGAGAGACCCATTTCTATCCAAAATGGGATAAATGAAATTCACATCCAGCAGCCTCTGTAGATCTTCTTTTACAATGTCCTTGAGATGCAGATTCAATCTCCACTGAAGCTACCAGATAGGATGA
This sequence comes from Pinus taeda, assembly GCA_000404065.3. NCBI lineage: Eukaryota > Viridiplantae > Streptophyta > Pinopsida > Pinales > Pinaceae > Pinus > Pinus taeda. The sequence continues at coordinate 214,798 of APFE030634776.1, read as the reverse complement.
GCATCCTTTTCGGTGTAGATATGATGCACATAACTATGGGTCTACACCCTTCATGTTAGGATAGTCACAGGCAAAAGCCCCTTTATATTTTTCCAGGACCTGAATGAGCTTTTGTTGTTGGTTGCTATCCAATCTATCATTAATGTTTAAAACCTTTCCTGGTTCAATTTCAACAGGCTTGCTGTTATGAACAATAGTTGTCTGGTTATGTTGATCATTAATATCTTTCAACGAGTCTTCCAAGGCTTCATTATCAATAATTGCTTTTAAAATTTGACATCTTAGATTGTTCACATTAGCTGGTTGAATGATAAAGTTGTTGATAACATCATCTTTAGTTATATCCTTGAATTCAAGTGCCTCTGCTACTGTATGTGGTGAAAAAATTATTTCGTCCAGGTATACGGGTGGTTGTTTACCTATTTTTACAATGGGAAAACTTGGTTTGGCAGGCGAATATAAAACAAGATTTTTTACAGCATCCCCTTTACCAATGGTCATGTTTCCCTCTTGACAGCCTATATAAGCATCGGTTGTTACCAGCCAAGGTCGAACCAAAATCAGAGGGTGCCCATCCAATCGAATCTTCGGGTTTATAACGAGACAATCTATTGGATACTCCCATGAATAAACAAAAACTATAATATCTTGTAAAGTTCCCTTTGGCCTTACCACCGAACGATCGGCAAGTTCTAGCAGGGTGGTGGTTGGTTTCAGATCTGTAATACCCAATGTTCAACATGTTTCTGTTGTTAACATGTTAATGGATGCACCCAAATCAACTAGTGTGTTTGGAACAGAGTGTCCATTTATTTGAATAGTAACTCTAGGATTCCTAGGACCTTCATACTTTACCAAAGTTTCCCCTCCCAAGAGTAAATCAAATAAGGTCCCTACAACATGAATGTTGGGTGAATATTTTGCTTTCCTCACAGGCTTCTTTACACATAACTCTTTAATCATTTTAGCATAAATAGGAATATCTTGGATGGCCTGGAGGAGAGGAGTTTTGACACAAAGACTTTTTAGTTCCCCTACAAGATCAAAATCTAGATAAAGAATTGGTTTAGGTATTGTTAACCTTTTGGGGAATGGGGGAGAAGTGACTATGAGTTTCTCAAGATCTTTATGTTGATCTATATCTTCTCCTTGTTTTATTTTTGTGTCGATTATAGTTGATGGTATATGTACAGGTGGGGTTTCTAACTCAATTGATGAGTGGTCTCCATTTTCCTCAGGGGTGATGATACGTCTTGACCTCAATCTAAGTTCATTACATTCTTTGTTCAATCTCATAGTCTGAGCTTTCAACAATTTGCACCAGTTCAAGCTGTCTGTTATTGGGATTCGAATTTGGTTGAGATGGAAATTGAGGACACAAAAGGGACTAAGGATTTTGCTATAATGGATATGGGGCTGATAATCCAGGTTGAGGTTGGGGACCTATCCCCATATGTGTATTTGATATCCCCAAAGGTTGCTATAAATTCAGAGACTAGTTTAGATTTTGAGAAGTAGAGGCAGGCCACTACGATGGATATGGATTACCTTGTCGAACAGGATTAAAAGGAGAATTTGGCCAACCATTACCCAAAAAGGACTGAGTTGGCGATGGTGTCATAAGGAATGCTATGGATTTTGAATTCAAGTAGGGTGAATGACCTTTCAATGCTGCCTTGGGGTTCTATTGTTGATTAAATGGTGAAGAAGGAAAGAACTGGGATGTGTCTTGTGACATACCTATAGGTTTGGCCTACCACTGTCGACGTTGGTTCATTAAGTAAACTAGCTCTCTCTCTTCTTCTACTTCTTTGAAAACTACTTTCAGCCCTAGAAGTGATGGATATTATTTAGTGGTGTGATCCTTGGTGCAGATGACACATGTCTAGACCATATCTAATGGACACTCCCATTGGCTATGCTTCTTCGAGTAGTGATCCAAATGGATTCTAGAAAACCCTGTAAGTCTTCTAAAGATCTAAAATATTGCATCAGAAGACATTTTAGAAAAGTTGAATAACAATATCGGGAGGCAAAAACATAAAGAAAACAATGAAATGAAGCCTAGCGAAGGTCAGCAGAGCAATGCACAGGAGTCGTCGGATCTGGCCGATCAACGATCTAGATCCAATCAAAAAATCACAATCGGTGGTGGAAAGCAGAGGCTATTGGCAGAGACCACATGGAATATGCGAGAGTGATCAGCACGGTCAATGAGGACCATCGATCAAGCATGCAAAATCGACGACCCAAGTTGAGTCGCAATATCGCATCGGCAAACCAAAGAGGAGAACTTGCAAACAACTTGGGGGTATGCAAAATATGCGATTGCGATCAACCGCATTGCAACATTGCATCAAAAAATTACAATGGAGTGGGGCTGATATAAACATAACTCATGATAGTCGGACCCGATGGAGATATAGGTGATATTTCATATATTTTTAGATCTAGAAAATGGCATTTTCCTTTGTATTTGTGTTTTTTGTTAAATAAACAAAATATGAAGGAAATTTGCCGATGTGATGAAATTGGACATGAAAGGGTTTATGAATGAAAATATATAATATTTCAAGTCTTTATAAATCCATTTTATGGGGTTTTTCAACGTTTTCATGCATTTTCCAAAGACAAAGTGAAAACATGAAACAAGCAGGATTTCAGGCAGGCCATAGGCAGTAAGTGGTTTTGGCAGGGCTTTGCCCAATCCCATCCACTGAACAACACGTGGCATGAAAAAACCACCTTTTTGAGTGGGTAATCTCTGTATGCCTTAAATGCCCAAAATGAATCTCATTCGTTGGATCAAGATCCCTCAGATCAACAGTGGAGATGCGATCACGATATAAAGGCGGACCCGATAGGAATATAGTGTGGATTTATGAATATTTGAAGTCCGATGAATAGTGTTTTAGCAGATTTTTCCCCTATTTTACAGTGTTTCTCTGTGTCAACATAAAACACTGTTTTTCAGGATTTCAAAGGCTTGATGGTCCATTCCATTGCAGAATAGGTGGCTAGCTTCCCTAAAGACATTATGCAATGATTGCTAATGCTCAGAAGGGGATTCGAGCGGATAGAGGTCGGGAGCCAAAGAGCTCGAGAAGAGGAAATGAACAGACAACACTAATTTGCTTTAAAGACATAGAAGACAGAAGACAGAGACAAGCAGTGCTGAGACATAGAGCAAACAGAGACAAGAGGAGAGTCTGTGTACTGAGAAAGACTTGGGGGATCCAAGTAAAGCCTTGTTGTTTTGTATCTGTTGTGTGAGACTCAAATTGAGATCACTTTTGTAAAAACTCTACTTCTGAAGACATAATAGAGAGGTCACCACTAAAGGCTGGACCAGGAGACGTAGCCCAGGAGTGTTGAGGGAACTCCTTATTACACTTGTTGTGTTTATGTGTGTTTGTCTATTATGTTCTTTAACTTCTTCATTTTCTATGTATTTCGCAATCTTATCAATCCATTCCACAAAGTAACATAGGAAAATCCATGCACATGAGTCTGTAATACCTTAATATTAGTCTAAGATCTCATTTTCAGATCAAGTGGTATCAAAGCTTTAGGTCTGCTAAGGTTAGAAAAGTTTGTGCTGGATTGTTGAATGCTAACTAGGTCAAAGCTCAAATTTAGGAGAAGGAGAACTGGTTGAGGCTGACATAGAATTTGGAAGAGTCTATCCTAGGAGGAAAATGGTAGAATAAATTCCCTTGGAATTAGACTCTCAGTTCATGGACAGTTTCATGACCATGAGAGCCATAGTGGAAGAAATGTATTGAGAATTTAAGAAAGGTCGAGGTGAAAGTACTTTAACCTCGAAACAAGACAAAGGAATAGAGGAACCTCTTCTAGATGGCCATCCAAAAGGCAAAGGGAAAGGAGAAAAGCCTCCTCCATCAACACCTCCTTCTAGGCCTGAAAATAAAAAGAAGAAAACATCTTTGATTAAATTAGATGTAAAATTTGATTTGGGAATCTATGTTGGAGAATTAAGTGCAGAGAAGCTAAATAACTAGATTAGACAGATTGATGTGTATTGTAGGGTGTGTAACATTGATTCAGGAAAGAGTAAAATTCAATTGGCTAGCCTTCGCCTTGGAGGAACTACCCTGGTGTGGTGGGAAGGCAGGACCCAAGCTGATTTGAAGAAGCATGGTAAAATTATTTCTACCTGGAGTGAATTTGTTTCTGCCCTCAAAATACAGTTCTATCCACTAGCTTATATGCAACAAGTGACGATGAGTTGGCAAACCCTTTACCAATTAAAGGGCCAAAGTGTACAAATCTATACCGAGGAATTTAGAAAAATAGATTTAATTCTAGGCATTTCTCTAGACTCTCCTGAAACTTTCTTGAAGTATATAGGTGGTATACATATCTATTTGAGGCATGCCATTCTCATGTTTAACCCTACTAGCATAGATGAGGTATCAGTTCAGGCTACACATCTAGAGGCTAGAGGAAAGATTGTGAAACCATAAATTGGGGGATCATCAAAACTCCTAAGGACTTCATGCAAGAAATTTTTACTAATGGTTGTAAAGGAAAATAACCCTAATAAAACCAATGTATTTGAGGGCTGTGATGCTAAATAGAATGCTGATTTAAAAAAAATTGTTTTAAGGGAAATTGTACGTGATATTCATTTGCGGCAAGATGCTCCATTGTCTAACATCAGAATGTACAGGTTATCTGCTTTAGAGAATGCAGAGATCAAGAAGCAGGTACAGGAGCTGCTTGAGAAAGGGTTCATAAGACCAAGCATATCATGATGTAGATATCCAATTGTGTTGGTGAGAAAGAAAGATGGTTCATGGAGGATGTGCATTGATTACAGAGAACTGAATAAAATAACGATCAAGGATTGTTATCCTCTTCCTCGCATAGATGATCTATTAGATCAGTTGAAAGAAGTTGTTTACTTTTCCAAGTTGGACTTGCATAGTGGCTACCATCAGGTCAGAGCAGCAGAACAAGATGCATGGAAGACTGCTTTCAAAACAAAGCAAGGGCTATATGAATGGCTAGTTATATCTTTTGGCTTAACTAATGCTCCTGCCACTTTCATGAGAGTTATGAATGATGTACTCATACCTTTTATTGATGATTTTGTAATTTTATATCTAGATGAAATTCTTGTTTTCAGTAAAACATGGGAAGAACATTTGAAGCACGTAAAGCAGACTCTAGATGTTTTGAAAAAAAAAATCTCTATGTGAAGTTATCTAAATGTGAATTTGGCAAAACATCTTTAAATTATCTGGGTCATATTGTAGGGGGTGGTGAATTGAAGATAGATCCATCTAAGGTTGAAGTCATTGTGAACTAGCCTAAACCCAAATTTGCTACAGAAGTTAGGAGCTTCCTAAGAGTAGCACAATATTGGGGAAATTTTATTGCTAACCTTTCCTTGATTGCAGTGCCCTTACATGCTTTGACAAGAATGAACAAGGTTTTTCAGTGGGGAGGAAAACATCAAAAATCCTTCAACACCTTGAAAGAAAACATTAGTACATCACCAGTACTAGCATTTCCAGATCTTCAAAGACCATTTGAGATTGAAACAGATGCTAGTGACTATGCCATGGGAGTAGTGTTGGTGCAACATGGTACACCCATATGATATCATTCTAAGACATTTAATTCTACAATAGTTAATTATCCCACATATGATAAATAATTGTATGCATTAGTACAGAGTGTGAAAAAGTGGAAACATTACTTAATGGGCAAATAAACAATCATCCATACAGACCATCAACCACTTCAGTATTTGCACTCACAAAACCAAATTGCAGCAATCAAGACACCATAGGTGGATGGGTTTTCTACAACAGCTTCATCTTGTCATCAGATATAAGAAGGGAATACGCAATAAAGTTGCATATATGTTATCAAAACCAATCATAAATGCATCTACTATACTTAATCATAACTTAGTATAACATGAAAACTACATTGAACAATATGCTCAAGATGTAGATTTAAAGATGTATATGAAAATTTAAGTCATGGCAAACAAGTAGAAAAATTGGATTATCATGTTAAGGACAAACTCTTGTATCATTTGGGAAAGTTATGCTTTCCTCAAACTGAAAGAGTTAACATAATCCTAGAAGCACATACTTCTCTAATATCAGGTCATTTTGGTGTAAGTAAAATAGTTTCACAGCTACAAAGGTTATGTTATTGGCCAAGAATGCATGATATAGTTTCTAGATATATTAAAGGGTGTACCATGTGTGCTAAAAGCAAGCCTAGCAATAAAAAATTTGGCTTTTACACTCCACTACCAGTTCCTTCTCATCCTTGGGAAAGTGTTTCCATGGACTTTGTTGGGGGATTGCCAAAATCTAGAATATGTCATGATTACTTATATGTTATTGTGGACAGGTTCAGCAAAATGTGTATTTTAATACCTTGTAACAAGCAGATTACAGCTAAACAAACAACGAAGTTGTTCTTTTAGCATGTTTGGGTTCATTTTGGGTTACCGACTTCCATTGGATCTAATCGAGATTCCCAATTTGTTGGGAAGTTTTGATCAACTCTATGAGAGTTGATGGACACCAGATTGAAGAAGAGAACATCATTTCATCCAGAAAAGGATTGCCAAATAGAGGTGGTCAATAGGACAGTGATCTAGTTACTCAGGGGTTATTGTAGCAGGCATCCAAAGCTTTGGGATGAACATTTGTGTTATGTGCGACATGCTTACAACCGTGCTAATCACTCTTCTACACAAAGATCTCCTTTTGAGACTTGTTTTGGTTTTACACCAAGGTCTTCTGTGAATTTTTTCTTTGGAAAGGACATAGCAGTTGATGGACATAGCGATGTGGATAAAGTAACCAAGTTCATTGAGCAGATCCAAGATATTCACCAGGTAGTGCAGGAACATCTGGAAAGAAGCTAGGCCAAGTATAAGGCAAGGCATGATAAACATCGTAGTGAGTGTAGCTCCCAAGTTGGTGATCAAGTCTAGCTGTGCATCACCAAAGACATAATATAAGGTGAAGGTAAGAAGCTAAAGCCAATAAGGTAAGGGCCTTTCAAGATACTTGAGAAATTGATGAGAATGATTTTCGCCTTGATTTTCCAGCTTACATGCACATCTATTCAGTAGTTAATGCAGAGAACTTGAGACTATTTGAACCTTCATTGATTGAAGATCCCAAAGAGCAAAGTTTGTTTCCTTCTATTGATGATCTGTTGCCTGAATATCTTAATGAATTACAAGAAGATACAGTTCTGGACAGGAAGGTGAGAACTATGCATAGAGGGGATGTTGAGTACCTCAGAATTGGACTCAAAGGTTCAAAACCAAATAGTGCAATATGGATAGAGATCGGACAAGTGAGGAAGTTGTATCCTCACTTGATTGATGCTTAAAACCCAAATTTTCGTGGTCCAAAAGCTTTTTCAGTGGGAAGGCATGATCCAAATGGATCCTAGAAAACCCTCTAAGTCTTCTAAATATCAAAATGATAACATGGGAATAACATTTAGAAAGTCAGATAACACTGTCGGGAGGTAAAAACATAAAGAAAAGAATGAAATGAAGCCTATTGGAGGTCAACGGAGCAATGCACAAGAGCCGTCGGATCTGGCCGATCAACGGTTTAAATCCGATCGACAAATCACAATCGGGGGAGGCTATCGGTGGAGACCACATGGAAAATGCGACAACGATCAATGAGGTCAATGAGGACCATTGATCAAGTGCACAGATCATGGCCCAAGTTGAATCGCAACATCGCATCAGCAAACCAAAGAGGAGCGCTTACAAATGGCCTGGGGGTATGTAAGATATGCGATTTTGATCAATCACATTGCAACATCACATCATAGCATTACACTGGAGTGGGGCTAACATAAACATAACTCACGATAGCCAAACCCGATGGAGATATAGGTGATATTTCATATATTTTGAGATCCGGATAACGACATTTTCATTTGTATTTGCATTTTTCGTTAAATAAACGAAATATGAAGGAAATGTGCCAATACGATGAAATCGGACCCGAAAGGGTTTATGAATTCAAATATATAATATTTCAAGTTCGTCTAAAGCCATTTTATGGGGCTTCTCAATGTTTTTGTGTATTTTCCAAAGATAAAGGGAAACCATGAAATAAGTAGGATTTCGGGTGGGTCATAGACGGTAAGTGGTTTTGGCAGGGCTCTGCTTGATCCCATCCATTGAACGACACGTGGCATGAGAAAATTGTGTTTTTTGGCACGTAATCTCTATACAGCTTCAACACCCAAAATGAATCTCAGCTGTTGGATCAAGATCCCTCAGATCAATGGTGGAGATGCGATCATGATATAAAGGAAGACCCGATAGGAATATATTATGGATTTATGAATATTTGAAGTCTGATGAATAGTGATTTGGTAGATTTTTCACATGTTTTATAGTGTTTCTATGTGTAAACAAAAAACATTGTTTTTGGGGATTTCAAAGGCCCGATGGTCCCTTCCATTGCAGAACAAGTGGCCACCTTCCTTGGAGACATTATGCAATCATTGCTAACACTCAAAAGGGTTTTCAAGTGGACAAAGGTCGGGAGATAGAGAGCCCGAGAAGAGGAAACGAACATCCAAAACCAATTGGCTTTAAAGACATAGAAGACAGAATATAGAGACAAGGAGTGCTGAGATAGAGAGCAAACAGAGACAGAGAGTCTGTGAGGAGAGTCTTTGTACTCAGAAATACTTGGGGGATCCAAGTAAAGCCATGTTGTTTTGTATCTATTGTGTGAGACTCAAATTGAGCTCACTTCTGTAAAAACTCTGCTTCTAAGGACATAATAGAGAGGTCATCACTGAAGGTTGGACAAGGAGATGTAGCCCAGGAGTGTTGGGTGAAATCCTTATTAAACTTGTTGTGTCTATGTGTGTTTGTATATTATGTTCTTTAACTGCTTCATTGTCTATGTATTTCACAATCTTATCGATCCATTGCACAAAGTAACATAAGAAAATCCATGCACATGAGTCTGTAATACCTTAATATTAGTCTAAGATCTCATTTTCACATTAGGCAGTATGGGCAAAAAATGACCAAATTATGTTCTGATAAATCTTGTTTCTGTTTAGCTTGCAGGATGTCTAGCTATGTTGTGAGGGTGTTGAGGATGTCCATCTTTAAGTCTTCCAGGAGGTTACCAATTTCCATTCTTGTTATGTCTCCACTGTCTGGTTTGCTTCCTCTGGTTATAGGATCTCGGCTTCATACCCCTATGTGTTTACTCCCTCACGAACACCTGATACACAAGTGAACGATTTTGTCATAATATTCTTTTGAAATAACTCCTTTCCCCATCAAATTTAGAATTTCTATCCACTCTTCTTTTATTCCCTTAATTAAGATAGCTCTCAGGACTTATTTTGGTAAAGTAGTGTGAGGGGATCTTTGCAAATTATAGTTAAACCATTCAACATATTCTTCTAGAGTTTCATTATCCATTGCAACCATCTTAAATATTTCATCTTTTAATTCCATAGTCTTGTAAAAGTCTTGGTATCTTATGAGGAAATAAGTTTTCATGTCATCACAAGATTTAATAGTACGTCCACCTAGATCCATGAACCACCTCAAAGCTACTCCTTTTAGAGTAGAAGGGAACATTTTTAGTTTTTAATGGTCAATGGTATAGTCATATCCTATGCAGAGGACATAAAACTCAAATAATAACGCATCTAGATCCTTTGTGATCATCCCATGAAAATTTGGGATGCTTTTCAAGGGAATAGCTTTCATCGAGGCATTGGCCAGTCGGTCGACTAAGGGGTATTCCAATGTCAAGGTCTGACCTTGAGGTGGTAGATTCCCCATTTGGTCAAAAATGCGCCAATATCCTTGAGGGATTTCATGGGGTGATATTTGAGTAAGTAGCGGATTCACAATCCGAGTTGGCTTTTCAGCACTCCCTAGATCTAGGATCATAGGATATCCTTGTTCAAATAGTTGAGGTCCTACCTTAGCAATTCCACCAGTTTCCCCTTCTCCTTCTATTAAGTTGCAAGATTTTCCTTCTTGCAGAGGATCAGAATGTAAATTTGTTGTAACCTGAAATATCTGTTTAGATCCTCCAATTTGGCTATGAGTCTCAGCATAAGCTACAAATGGTGATCTTGTTGCCTCAGGGATTATAGTAGGGATTTTTCCAGAGACACTTTGAAATCCTACTACTGCTTCAGACTGTGATTTTCTTACGATTTCATCTATAAAAGTTGGTCTCCAAAGACTCAACGATTCCTTGGGTTTTGCGGATTTAGGTAAGGGGTTTTGATCTATTTCTATCTTTTTATTCCTAGTCATTTATAGAAAAAAATATTCCTATTTAACCTCTATGTTTTTGTTGAAAAGCGGGCTGATGAGCAAGCACTTTACTTGCTGGTCACATAGGTTCTTACCTCTCATTTTTAAAATCAAATTCTCTTATAGCAAGATAAAAGGAAATCACTTTGAAACACTCTCCATGACAATGGCACCAAAATGTTGGTGCACTAAGATGTCTTATTACAAGCACTCTTAATACCTATATTAATTATCAACTGAGGGCAAGTCGTTTTATTGCAAGAATGTCAGAAATATATATGCAGTGAATTTTGAGGTCAATTTATGTTGGAATTGTTGCAATTGCTAATGTATATCTCTCTTAATTCAATCCAAACAATTCTGAAAGGAATTCATAATACACTTTCGAAGCTACTTAATCTATTATGCAAGCAATTGAATTAGAATGGAAATAGAAAGATTCACAGTTGACAACCTAACTAGTATTGAAACTAACTCATTTAACATAAAGGAAGACTATGACAATTGAACAAAAAATAACCATATAAACATCTCATGGAAAACAATCACTCTATCTTTGAAATATATGATAACATTACCTTAGAAAGAACAACAATCTAGAACTAACATAACCAATTCAATAAAGAGCATCACGCATATATAATCACACAGTTAAATCTAGAATCTTGACTGAACAACAAATGGAAATCAAAATCATCGATCCTCACAGTAATCAGAATGATACTAATTTTTCAAGCTAACAATAATAGATAGTGAATAATAAACATAAATTATTATAACACGGTTGAAGTAGTAGATCTTCTATTGACTGGGCCCAAAGTCTCCAGAATTCCCTGTCGTTAGATATTCAGAGTACGATTATGAATTAAACATCGTCTTCTTCATTAAAATTAATAACAGAGTTACAACATCACCAAGATGAAAGTATTTTCTGTCAAAAAATAATAGTTACAATCTGAAAATTCCTAAACTAGATGTTTAGTTTTCCTTATGACTTTATATAACATTTGGAAAAGTAAATAGATAGAAGTGAATCCTTAGGATCATGGGATACTGAGAATTTTCCAACACTCGATCTGATTTCATCATAAAATATCATTGGCCCTCCTAGCCTTCTGTTGTCTTCCCTGCTTAGGACGTTTCCTTTTATCCTTTACTAGCTACTGATGTTATGTCGATTGAACAAAAGTCGTCCAATTCGTGTCCCTGCATATAAAGATAGTGTAAGTCAGTTTTATAAGCCCATATTAATATAATTTGTTAATAATTGATTTTACCCATCTTCTGTTGTTGTTTCCTCTATTTTTATCCATAAAATAGAGATAATATGTGAAGACAAATGCCTAATTAGGCTATTTACAAGGAGAAAATATACCTTTTCCTTGGCCCAACAGTTGTTCAATATAAAGTTGTTCTCCTAGGTCCCCATTTATCAATGCAAATTTAACTTCCGTTTGATATACTTTAAAGTTAAGAAATCTTGAAAATGCAAGGAACATTTTGATGGCTTAAGGTCTTCCTACAGGTGCAAATGTTTCTCGAAAGTCTATTCCTTCTTGTTGCACAATGCCTTTGCATTCAAGTCTTGCTTTATTTCTAATTATCTCTCCATTTTAATTTAGTTTGTTTTTGAATACCCATTTTTCCCCAATAAATTTTTTATCATTAGGTATTCATATTAATTCCCATGTATGGTTATTTTCTATTTGGTCAAGTTATTCATCCATAGCCTTAACCGAAATTTCATCTTGTCTAGCTTGATTTACATTTTGTGGTTCAATTGTCGATAATAAGGTTAAATAACTAGAAGTTCCAACAAGAGTCCTTCTAATTTTTACTCCAGCTTCCTTATCACTTAGAATTTGAGATTTTGGATGATGTTTTTTTATCATACCTTGATGGATTATTTTCTGATGCTTCTGCAATGTCATTTCCTTCTTTTGATGCTTCATTGATTCCCTCTCTCACATGCTTTTGGCTTGTTGTGGAAGTATCTTCATCATCTATTGGTGCTTCATTTTTGGTACATGTGGACGCTTCATCAATCACGACATCAATGCATTCAACAATATTTTGAAGTCTTTTATTGTAGCATTTATATCATTTTATTCTAGAGGAGTATCCAAGGAGAATTCCTTCATCGACTCTAGCTTCAAACTTTCCAATTTTATCATTATTATTCTTTATGTAACATTTTCTACCAAAGACTCTAAAATGCTTGATAGTTGGAGGTTTATCAAACCATAGTTCATGAGGAGTTTTTTCACTATTTACCCGGATATGAGCTTTGTTGAGGATATTTGCTGTTGTATGTGTCACTTCCCCCTAGAATGTATGAGGTGATCTAGACTCATCAAGCCTGGAACATGCCATTTGTTGGATTGTTCTATTCATTATTTATGTCACTATGTTCTGTTGAGGAGTTTTAGCTAGATAAAACTGCCTCTTGATGCCATGTTGTTCAAAAAAGTTGAAAAACTCATCTGATATAAATTCTCCTCATTTATCATATCTAAGACATTTGATTTTCAAATCTAACCCATTTTATACTAGATCCTTAAAGACTTTAAATTTACTAAATGCCTCATCTTTATGTTTTAATAAACCAATCCAACACATACGAGTAATATCATCAATGAATAATATGAAGTATTTTTTCCCCCGAGGAGACTTATGTCTCACAAGACCACACAAATCAGTATGAATAAGTTTAATTGGCTTACTCGAAGTTCCTTCTTTGGCATTAAATTGCACCTTGGTTTTCTTTCCGAATTGACATGATTTCGATATGGTACTTTCTAGTGGAGAGATGTTAGGGCAGTCGTGAAATACACCCATTTTTCTTGACTTATGTAGTTGACTAATGATTAGGTGTCCCAATCTTATGTTCCATAGCCAACTTTCTTATGATTTGCTAAAGTAAAAATGTTTGAAATCACCTTCCAAGACATAAGCATTACCTAGAGTTCTCGTTCTCTTTATTATGATCTTACCTATATCAATGTTTCGTACCACACAATTCTTTGATATGAAAACCACCTCATGTCCTTGATCATACATCTTACTAACACTCAATAAGTTATTCTTTAATCCATCAACAAACAGAACATTTATAGCTTTAACCTCTTTCAACAAAAGAGTTCCTTTTTCTTTAATAGTAGCAGGTGAATTATTTCCCAGCGCTACATTATTTTCTTTATTTATTTCATTAAAGGACATAAAATATCTTTATCACCTGTCATATTTTTTGAACATCCATTGGAAATGTACCACATTTTTCTTGATCTCCTACAAGTTGAGCTCATAGATTGCCATCTTTTTGCTGATAATATCCTACCCTATTTCCCCATTTTGACACCTTTTAGCCATCTTATTATACCTAGCCCTCCATATTTTCCCTTTTTTGGCTAAACCGGGTATCGAGGCTTGAAGGTATGATGAAACATCTTTAAACGTCATTTTTACCTGCATTAGAGTCTCCTCCTAAGTGTTTGTGCTTCTATCTTTTTTTCTTTTAGTTCTAACATGACTCGGAATTTATTGCAGATTTCAATAGCCGCAAATCCTGCAGACGGTGTCTACCTCCGAGAATCCTACAGGAATTCTGGGATCCAACATATACTCTAATTCCCACAAATCCTCCACTAATATCGGACTATAACTACAACCATATAACCAAATAGTCTAAATTCATGCTTGCATTCATGAATTAGACTAAACAAAGAGAATTATGTTATGATGATGGTTGTATGCCTAGAAATTACTATTTTTTTTTCTTGTAGATTCGATCTTAGGGATTAATCAGTTAGAGGCTGAGATTACATTTGTTATTTCCAGCCTGATATGGTTGCGGGAAATTCTATAAACACAGTCTCATTTTCTTTTGAAAAGTTAGACAGTATCAGATGTGGTCAGGAGATGAAGTATGATTGTCCCAACACTCAGTCTCTTTATGTATCGACTTTTATTTTATAAGAAAGTATATCATTGATTTTTGACATTCTGATCTAAGTAACTCTTTCGTGTTTGAAGGGTTTGTGAGTGAACGAGGGCCCCCTTCACTCACAGCTTCGGTGTATATTAAATGTATGCATATTTTTTTTCCTGTTTATTAATGCATTTACTTTTCTTTGTAATAACATTGTGTGAATGATACAATTTCCTTTCGTTTATGTAAAAAACCATTTCCTGTAATATAGTTATAATGATTTTTTATTTCAATATGCAACATATTTCCTACAATGTAACCTTTTTGTATTCCCTGCAACCATTACTCTATGTTGGATTGTGATAGTGTAGATTGATGATTCATTTGTTGGCCAACATTGTTTTGATTTCATGATTATTGTATGATTTTTTTTATTTATCTCTTTCTTGCATGAATGTCAGCAAAGTAAGTTGTCAAGGGTTGTTATATACCCTTTATGACTATTTTTGTAACAACTTTTGCAAGAACAGAAGCATGCATGATTAGTTGTTGAATGATCCTTCACCTTCTTTCTCATCAATAACCAACAAGTCAATAGTGCTATAAAGAGGAGTGTTATATATTTCTCAATAGCTTTGGTGCAACATTGTTGATTCAGAAAGGGACATTAGTTGTTTTCCTGTAATGATATCGCACTCAAGGTAGTCAGCCTGCATATACTTTGCATGGCACCTCACCAATTTACCTCCCTAGGTTGATAATTCATATTGACAAATTATACAAGTATAATTTGACTCAACATTTTGGCACTGTTGCTGGGGAGGTGCTAAGGGATGATACAAAAAGTGCTTTAAGTCATTTGTTTTTATAGTTTGGGTTTTCAGGACTGGGGGAGTCGAAGTGCAAAGACACAAGGCAAAGCATATGCACATAAGAGGCCAGCCACTTGCCAAAGACGTGTCCTACGTTTTGGTAAGAATTCTTTTATTTTTGTTTTGTTTGAATAATAGATGAATAGGGCCCAAAATCTTTCATATTCTTTCATGGTGGTGTGAGTACCACTCGACTTACTAATACACTAGCAAGGAAAAATAAGTCTGCAATAAACAAGGTAGTAAAGGAGGAAGAATCTGAACTGGAGGTTTGCAATCTTGAGCAAGTTGATACATCTATAGCAGAACCTTTGGTTGGAGAATCTTCTATTGCTACCCATCTAGACTTCCCCCTTTCAAGGAAAGCCACATCTTTGCTCAGCGGTTAGCCAGAAGAGGAATTCCTTAAGAACCCTGTCAAAGAACTAGAACTCCATAACCTCGACTCTGCAAGATCTATAGTCTTCAATGGTCCCATATTTTCTTGGATTAAGATGGCTCACGTAGAAGGAACCAGTAATACCAATGGAGGCTTTGATAAGAAGGAGGAGAAGCTGGTCACATTTTATTTCCCCATAATAGAGACAGGTGGAGTAACCTAAATGAAAAACATCCCTCCTTCAGCCTTGCCTAATTTTCGAGGTGCTTTAAGTGAAGATCCAGATGCCTTTTTGTTCAAGTTCGATGTGTTGTGTAGAAGCTATGACTACTCCTCAAATGCCTAGAAACTAAAGTTGTTCCCTGCTACATTGAAGGATGCAGCTCTCAGATGGTTCATGGGACTAAGGTCAAATTTTATCACAACCTGGGATGAAATAAAGAAGGTTTTCTTGAGAAAATATCAAAACTACTACAAGACTAGAGATCTTAGGGAAGAAATCTTTGAAATGACTCAGAAGGAAGGGGAGACTCTTGAGGACTTGGTAGAAAGGTTTCAATATAATTTGCAAACAACTAATATGAATCATCTGGATAAAGAAACCAAGAGGATCATCTTTCTTAGGGCAATTAGAACTGAATATCTAGAGGTTTTAAACTTGATGGGTCCAGGAGACATATCAAAGCTGAGTTACGATGTTGTGTGTGAACTTTGTAAAAAATATTGGAGAGGAAATTTCAAGGTGGGAAGAGGACCAAGAGACATTCCTTCTAAACTTGTTAAATCGATTGTAGGAACTAATTGACCAGGTCTGAAATGAGTAACTTATTTGACAACATTAAGACTGATATTCTTAGTACTTTGTCTTCATGTTTAGATGTTTTGGAAAATAAGAGTAAACAGGAAAAGAACGAGG
The DNA here is from genome assembly GCA_000404065.3 of Pinus taeda. Classification (NCBI taxonomy): domain Eukaryota; kingdom Viridiplantae; phylum Streptophyta; class Pinopsida; order Pinales; family Pinaceae; genus Pinus; species Pinus taeda. The sequence goes on along the minus strand of APFE030634776.1, from coordinate 198,364 downwards.
CACTAGAGAAAGCCATGGAAGTATTATGCCCCAAATGCAGGAAGAAACATGTGCTGTGAGAATGCCCTGCTGATAGCATTGAAATTTGTCAACTTTGTGAAGCTGATCATTCCACAAATCAATGCCCATCCTTACCTCACCTCAAAGCAGCATACATGGCAGATCAAGGAGTTGTTAATGCACTTTATGCGATGAACCCTCAAAGACCTTGGCAGCCACATCCTCTAGGTTTCTCACAATTCAATTTTCAATTTCCTTATGCTCAAAATTAGACGTGGAATATTCCAATGCCTTGGTAGACTTAGCCCCCTCAACAGCCAACTCAATAGCCTTGGCAAGGAATTTTTTCTTATCTTGTAACACAGAATTTCCCAAAACAAAAATTTTATTCATAGCCCATACATCAGCAAGTTGTACAACCAAAACAACCACTCCAATTACTTGCCCCACAAAACCAACCTCACCCTACACAAATTCTTGCCCAGCTAGTGTTTAACCCCAACAATAAAACCATCTAATCCACTCACAACATTAGACTAGTCAATTATCCCATCTTCCCTACCTATTCTATTACACCCCAACTGCTGTAGGAAGTTTATGTTCCTATTCTACAAGGATTTCCTGCATCTCTACAAGAAATATCTATTCTTCTATTACAGGAGCAACCTATACCATTATAGGAACTACCTACGTAGCTATAGGAAATTAATCTTAGGTCAGGAAGAATGGTGAATTAGCCTAACAGAATTGAGGAAATTGTAGGGGAAGATACCCTAGATACATCAAAAGAGGAAAGTACACCTAAACCAATCCAACTAAAAGAACCCTCCTCATCTCATATAGTCCAGTGCCCTTTTCTAGAAAGGCTGGAAACAAAAATTAAAATAAAACAACCAGAATTTGATCTGGTAGCTGAATTAAGAAATGTATGCATTAAAATTCCACTACTTCAGGCAATCAAAGACATCCCAATTTATACCAAAATAGTAAGGTATTTATGCACCAAGAAACCAGGAATACCTAGAAAAGGAACTTCAACTATTCAAGTGGGAGGAAAATTGTCAAGCTTAATGTCTGTCGAATTTTCTATAGAAAAGTATGTAGATCCAGGAATCCTTGTAGTGACCACCTTTATTAATAGCTATCCTATGAAAAACACTTTAAGCGCTTTAGGTGCAGCCATCAACATTATAACCATGGAGACCTTGTCCCATATATGATCCTTTGATTTACTACCCACCCCTACCATGTTAGAATTACCAAATAGCTCTAAGGTAAAACCAGATGGTGTCTTAGAAGACATTGCCATTTCCTTGGATTCTTGGGAATATCTTGCAGAGTTTTACGTTCTTCAACCAAAAAATTGCTTGGGAGGGCATCCATTGATTTCGGGGAGGCCTTGGTTAGCCATTGCCAATGCCTACATAGGGTGTAGGTCTAGAAACATGACTGTCACTCATGGGGATGAGACAAAATATATTAACTTATATCCCCCTCCTAAACATCTCGAAAAAAAAAAAAAATACACAATGGGTTGAAGAGGAAGAACATGATTCGGAAGGTTCTTTACCAGTTTTAACAATAGCCCAAGCTATGGGCCTAAAATAAATTCAAAAGAAAATTTGATAAATTGTTGTATCTCTAATCCTGATTTCCTGCAGCAGTTAGACAGTGAGCCTAATCATAGTCTAGATGTCATTAATGATCTATAGAATTGTTATGAACATAGTTCAGGGTCAGAATTACATTGATCCCTCTTATCTGTGTTTCCTGCATATTCAATCACTGAAAGGGGGAGTAAGGTGGTAGAATTTTTTTCTGCAAAATCCCTAAACATTAATTCTACATTAAATCTTGAATAGGAAAAATAGCTAATTCAAGCATTAAGAAATTTTGCAAACACATTTGCATGGGAATACACTGATATGAGAGGAATTCACCCTAACACATTCATTCATCACATTTACATAGAGGAAAATGCTAGGCCAATAAGACAACCACAAAGAAGAATGAACCCTGCATTAAGAGAAATTGTAAAAGAAGAATTGTAGAAATTGTTGAATGTAGGGTTTATCTATCCTATTTCTTATAGTCAGTGGGTGTCCCCACTAGTTATCATCCCTAAGAAGAATGGAAAATGGCTAGTGTGTGTATATTATAGGGAACTAAACAAAGCTACATTAAAATACCATTTCCCTTTACCTTTTATATACCAAGTACTGGACACTTTAGGAGGGAAAAAGTATTTTTCCTTCCTGGATGGGTTCAGCGGGTATAATAAGATTAGGATCGCTCCAGAAGACCAAGAGAAGACTACATTCACATGTCCCTAGGGTACCTATGCATATAAAGTTTTACCATTTGGTCTATGTAATGCACCAGCCACATTTCAGAGGGTTGTCCTAGGTATTTTTTCTGATCTTTTGCATGATTGCGTAGAAGTGTATATGGTTGATTTTACAGTTATGGGTGATACGTTTGAATAAGCTTTACAAAATCTTGAGAAAGTTTGGCAGAGATGTAGAGAGACTAACCTGTCATTGAGCAATGAGAAATTATTTATGATTATGATTGAAGGTATTGTTTTAGGCCATCATGTTTCTGCTGCAGGAATCAAGGTTGATTGAGCAAAAATAGAGGTTATTGTGAAACTACCCCCACCAACCAATCGAAAAGGGGTCCACAGTTTTCTTGGGCATGCAGGCTAATACAAAAGGTTTGCTGAAAATCTTACCAAATTAGCATCTCCACTATTTAAATTTCTAACAAAAGAATCTGAATTTCATTGGAATGATTAGTTTCAAGTTGCATTCGATAAGCTCAAATAAAAGCTTTCTTTAGCACATGTCTTGAGAGGCCTAGATTGGAAGTTGCCTTTCCAAATTTTCACTGACGCCTCTGATTCAGCCATAGGAGCAGTTTTGGGTCAAAAGGTGGATACTATAACCCATGCTATTTATTTTATCAGTAAAAACTTAACTCCTTCAGAACTGAATTACATGATAACTAAGAAAGAATTTCTTACTGTAGTTTACACTATTAATAAATTTGGACACTACATCACTAGTTATAAAGCCTTTGTGCATACAGATCATTCTGCCATTCATTATCTTATGAACAGACCTGTTACTAATGGCAGGATTACTAGGTTGTTGTTGTTTCTATAGGAATTTGACATCACAGTCGTGGACAGGCCAGGAAAGGAAAATCAGGTAGCTGATTTCTTGTCTAGGATCAACCATACAGGTGAGGATGTTCCTATTGATGATGACTTTCCAGACGATTTTTTTTTTCCATATCTATTAAAACGCCTTGGTTTGCAGACATGGCTAATTATCTTGCTACAGGAAATTTTCCTCCCCACTTTTCACCCAATCATAAGAAAAGGATTATTAGGAAAAGTGCTAATTATTCTTGGATTAAGGGAGATCCTTTTGTCACTGGAGCTAATTTGATTATTTGTAGGTGTGTTAGAGAAGATGAGATCTACAACATCTTAAGAGCTTGCCATGATGAACTATGTGGGGAACATTTTGTAGACGATTGAATAGCTTATAAGATCCTTTCCTCAGGTTACTACTAGCCAAACCTTGTCAAATATGTAAAGTAGTATGTTCAGAAGTGTGATAGCTGCCAACAAATAAGGTGGCCTGTGCAATCAAACGAAATGCCTTTGCAGCCACAAGTCCTTGTAGAACCATTTGAGAGGTGGACTCTTGATTTTGTAGGCCCCATAAATCCCCCATCCAAAGCAAAGAAGTACATTTTGGTTTCCATTGATTATGTGACCAAGTGGGTGGAGGAAAAAGCATTGCCTAGAGCAACGAAGAAATCAATAACAAAATTCCCTTTTTCTGATATTTTTGTTAGATTTGGGGTAACGTGGGAAATAGTTACTGATAAAGGTGCCCAATTTGTGTCCAAACTGATGCAGGAAATTTTACAAAAGTATCAGATTATTCACCAGAAGTCCACTTCTTACCATCCACGGGACAATGGGTAGGTGGAATCAACCAACAAGGTGTTGGAGACAATCTTTACTAAAACAGTTCAGCTACACAAGAAGGATTGGTCTGATAGAATTCTTGAAGCCTTGTGGCCTTATCAGGTTACATGGAAAGGAACTACTAGTTTTTCTCCATGTGAACTGGTGTAAGAGGAAAAAAGTTCTACTGCCCATCGAATTTCAGATTAAAACTTTCATAATGGCATCAGGATTGGGAATGAATCTTGATGAAGCACAACAGCAGAGAATCCTGCAGCTCAATGAACTAGATGAAATTAGGAAGGATGCTTTCCAACAGATAGATCGGATCTGCAGCAAAGAGCTAAATGGCATGATAGGTACATTAAAAAGAAGAAGATCAAAGAAGGTGACTAGGCATTGTTGTATGATTCAAAATTTAATAATTTTAAAGGGAAATTTAATACACATTCGCTGGGTCCCTATGAAGTTGAGAAGGCTTTTGACAATGGATCTATTTGAATTAAGACTATTAACGATGAGAATGTTACCTTCTTGGTGAATGGACATAGACTCAAGTTATATCAGAAACCCCAATCCAAGGAGGAATTTGTGAAGGAAATTACAAGGAAGGAAGACTTAGAAATGGTTAAGGAAGGTATTCTTCCTATCACTATCTCTTCCTAATTTTCTGTTGAGGTAATGAGCTTACTCTATTCTTTCTCGTGCTCAATAAACCATGAGAGGAATGTCTATTGGGTATAGGTTTATTCCTTTTTCCAAGCCCAATAGACTACTTATGGAAAAGGAGCCCACTTGGAGTTTTCTTTTTCAATATTTCAAACTCTCTAAAATTGAAATCTGGTGAGCATGGACTGTCCCAGGATCGTTAAAACCACTGGATAGTAGATCCCTTAGGATCATTGTGATAAATCTGTTTTTTTTCAAAAATTAATCTATGATTTTCTCATGTTGGATTGACGTGGGATTTCTTAAGGCCTTCCTTCCAACAATTCTAGCCCATCAACATCAGCAAATTATCTAGGTTTAGGATCAAAGCTTTGTGATGCCTTGAAACTTGTATGCCTCAATGACAGGTTATCTCACCGGTGGTAATGGGGAATCATCATTACTTCTTTACCATTGGATCCTACAGGGGGTTCAACACAAACTCATAAATTCACACCTGATAGGATGCATTAGAGTACCTTGGCCCCCCCTCTCATCAATGGTGACGGGCCTCACATTGGTTAACAATTTACCTTAATGACTGGTAATCCAACGAGCCCTTTTCACATTCGACATCGACACCTTTATTCATGTGCAGAGGACTGTACATAATGGATGTGAAAGAAAAGGGCTCCTACAAGATTTAGTTTCAGAACTCTTGTAGAGTTTTAGAAAATGATCAGAGTCACTGTTTCTGCAGATTCAATATTCCTATAGAACTCAATGGTGATAGCAGATCTTAGCAACTGCAGTGGATGTTACACCCATTCTAAATTCCTGCAGGACCCGTCTCAGTTCTTGCAGGATCTCCAGAATTACTATTCTTGAAGAATATTTATTTTTATAGAAGTGTTTCAAGATTGCAATTCAAAACGTTTTTGGTCACGGTTGTTCCAAATTTCTGCAGGACCAATTTCAATACTTTCAACACCCAATAGTTGTAGCCTATGGCTATAGTCATTCTAAATTCCTACAACACAGTCATCAGATGATTTATTTTCATGGATTAATAAAATAATTAAAACCTTTAATTAATGGCCGAATTTCATCATTTTAGAGTATGTCAACTAGGACACTACTGGGAAATCATCTCAAGATAGGAGCATCATGAAGTAATCATTAGCATCGTTCATGAGATAAAGACAATAACATCAGAGGGATAGGCAACGTCAGTGTGGGTGGTATCATTAAAATATAGAAAGGGTAAAGTAAATTGGTAAATGAGGCCTCTAGGTAAGGTGTGATGGTATTTTAAATTTGTTTCGTATAATGATTAAAGTTTCAATATTTCCTATAGCCAAATGTCACCACCTCCTTAGAACTTACCTCGGTGCTCACTTGGACATCAATTCCTGCACTTTCTAAACCCACTTTAAAAGGTCGGATCATGATTTATATCATGATCACAATCTGTTCCCCCAAATCCATACATAACTCTCCCAGTATCCCTACAATCAACGTCCCTGTTAAAAAAAAAATTACCCTGATTTCCTTTCAACTATGTTATGGAAAAGAAGAAAGATTCCAAAAAGAAAATGTCTAGAATGCAAGCTCCCATCAGATATGAACCACAGGGTTATAAAATATTGGATTCTCGGCCAAAGAGCAAAAAGAAGTTTGATAAAGTAGGATGGCTACCATTTTTTTAGAAATTCTATGGCCATAATGGCGAGGTGACGAAGGATTTTGTCTTCAATCTTAAAAGAGACGAAGTTCAAGATGGGGACCTACATTTCCAATTAACAGAAGAATTTGTATTGAAGGCTTGTAGGCTTCCACAGGACAGCGAGAGATGGTTCAAGAATCGTCGGTTTGGCAAAGAAAGATGCGTGCCATTCCTGAAGGAAGACCCATTAAACTTGAGTTGGGGCAAAGGCATCTCACCAGATTTACTGAAGTATATGTATTTACGACTCATTTTCTCCTTACAAAAATATGTTACATGTCAAGGTTGCTTCAACTTGGTATTTTTTTTCCACATGCGGCTCCTCCGACAGTTCCGAGATGACCCCATTAGCCTACCTTATTTTCTAAAAATGTCTCTAATAAGATGTCTATGGCTGCAAAAGATAGGACTTATAATATTGAAGAGAACCTTTATCACCATTGTTTGGTGAAAACCATTATGTTGGAAATCCTGCAGAAGCATTCCAAAACCGCGGAGGCCTTCCTCGAGGAAAAACAAATTTACAGACCTCGATTTGTTGGAAGCTAACAAAGAAAAATCTACAAGAAAAGTGAATAAGGGGTCACAACCACAGAAACCTAAAGAAGTTCAGAAGGAGAAATTCCTAGGGAGAAAACGACGGGTTCAGGACCTGGAGAAGGAACTTGATGAAAAACCCTTGAAAAGGTCAACCAGGAAAACCAATGTGTCTGAATTTACTGAAGGAAAGGATCGCAAAAAGAGATTGGCAAAGAAGGCAACTATGCCTGAGCCAATAGAACAGACTGAAAAAGTTGAGGATAAGGTTACAAAGAAAACATTTTCCTTCGAGTTGGCTGAAAGAGCGCGTGACCAGAAGAGGTCTGAGAAAAATTCATCTGTGTCTAAGTCAATAGAGGATGAAATTGAACCCACAAAGGAGGAAACCCAGGATCATGAATCTGGGAATGAAGCTCAAGATGATGAGGATATAGCCCAGGATGATGAAGCAAAATTCCAGGAAGATGAGGAAGGCCAAGATGAGGAGATAGAAGAATACTATGATGACGAAGTCGTTGTGACTAGGGAGACTTCAGGATTTAGCTCGTAGAAAAAAGGAACTGTAACCCCTTCTAAATGCTATACTAGGAGCCAAGATGCTTAGTTTGTTGCCAAAAGTTCTGAGAAAACTGAGAGTGAGAAGCTTGAAAAATCCAGCAAAGAGAGAAAGGAAGAATAGGTAAAACATGCTACCAGTGATAAGAAGGAAGTTGTATCTTTTCCTATCCCTTCTCTGCAGGAAAGCCAAAATGTGGCTGCCCTACCACAGCAAGGAGAAAATTTACCTCGATCATCACAGGGACATACCCATGAGGATAGAATTTCACCGAAGAAGCCATCGCAAACAATGTTGGAGGAGACTATCATTGAAACGACTATGTCAGAAAGGGTTTTGAGGGTAGAAAATGCAACCCTTAGGGAAATCAGCCTCAAAGTGCAAAAGGAAATCAAATAGTTGTGACAGGAAATTAATGAATATAAGAATCAGGTTCCAATAGAGACAGACCACCCACTTCATCAACTGGCTGCAGTCGCTGTAGCACAAGACAAATTTTCATTTCTTAGAAGTATTGTTTTTGCTTGCATAAGGGACATGCAAGAATCTTGGCCTAGGGGAGATGTTGAGTTTAGAGATTACAATATTTTTTTTGATAATATCCTACCTTATTTCCCCATTTGACACCTTTTTGCCATCTTATTATACCTATCCCTCAATATTTTTTGTTTTCTGGCTAAACAAGGTATTGAGGCTTAAAGGTATGACGAAACATCTTTAAATGTCATTTTTACCTGCATTCAAATCTCCTCCTAATTGTTTGTGCTTTTATATTTTTCTCTTTTAGTTCTAACATGACTCAGAATTTCTTGTAGATTTCAATAGCTGCAAATCCTACAGACGATGTCCACAAATCCTGCAGATGGTGTCTACCTCTAATAATCCTACTGGAATTTTTGGATCTAGTAGATACTCTAATTCCTGCAGATCCTCCACTAATTTGGGACTATAGCTACAGCCATATAACCAAATAGTCTAAATTCATGCTTGCAATCATGAATTAGACTAAACAAAGAACATTCTATTATGATGATGGTTGTATGCCTAAAAATTACTATTTTGTTTTGTTGTAAATTCGATCTTAGGGATTAATCAGTTAGAGGCTAAGATCACATTTTTTATTTCTAGCCTAGTATGGCTGTGGGAAATTGTATGAACATGGTCTCATTTGCTTTTGAAAAGTTATATAGTATTAGATGTTATCAGGAGATGAAGTGTGACTGTCCCAGCACTTAGTCTCTTTATGTACCGACTTTTATTTTATAAGAAAGTATATCATTGATGTTCGCCATTCTGCTGTAAGAAACTCTTTCGTGTTTGAAGGGGTTGTGAGTGAAGGAGGACCCCCTTCACTCATAGGTCCAGTGTATATTAAATGTATGTATAACTTCTATCATGTTTATTAATGTGTTTACTTTTCTTTGTAATAACAGTGTGTGAATGATACAATTTCCTTTTCATTTATGTAACAAACCATTTCCTGTAATATAGTTATAATGATTTTAGATTTCAATATGTAGTAGATTCCCTGCAATAGCTAATATAACCTTTTATGTATTCCCCGCAATCATTACTCTGTGTTGGATTTTTATAGTGTATATTGTTGATTTCATTTGTTTGCCAAAATTGTTCTGATTCCACGATTATTGTATGATTATTTTTATTTATCTCTTTCTTGCATGATTGTCAGCAAAATATGTTGTCAAGGGTTGTTATATACCCTTCATGACTATTGTTGTAAGAACACTTTTGGAAAAACAGAAGCATGCATGATTAGTTGTTGAGTGATCCTTCACCTTCTTTCTGATCAATAATCAACAAGTCAAAAATGCTATAAAGAGGAGTGTTATATACTGCTCAATGGTTTTACTGCAACATTGTTTATTCAGAAAGGGACGTTATTTGTTTTCTTGTAATGATACCCCACTCAAGGTAGTCAACCTGCATATACTTTTCATGGCACCTCACTAGTTTACCTCCCTGGGTTGACAGTTCATATTGACAAATAATACAAGTATAATTTGACTCAACACTACATAGAAAGCTAAACCACAATTCTCATATTCTATGGTTTTGTTTCTCCATACCTTAAAGGTTGTTGCTTTTTGTTCATTCTAAAGAGTAGATCATATTTTTCTTCTGCATCCAGTTTCTCTATTCTCAAAGTTATTGCAAAAGGAACATTCAGAGTCATCTTGAAGAGGTGAGAAGGTATTGTAAGAGTATTTCTTTAACCGAGTCTCATTCTTTTGTTTTCTTGTTTCTCTAGTCATAATAGTTTTACGAACAACACATTGAGTAACCTTATGACAAAAATTATGACATGTGAAGGATTGACCATTAAAGTAAAAGTTCCTCGAAGTGTAGTACTTTCTTGTGTAGCTTTCACCTTAATTGTGATAAGGGTGATTCACCTAAGAAACATTTTATCCCTTATTCCTTTACTAAGAGCTCGAACGTTGTTGAGTTATTCCTTTTACTGCATTGAGATAGCTTCATGTACCTGTTTTGGAATATTTTACAGTCTTGATGATTCTTCAGTATATACGAGACCTGTTTTAATAAGAGGAGAGTGTTGTACATTGACGATTTCTCCTAAGGTCTCATATCCTTTATAAAATTTAAGGTTTAGACTGTTTTCTTTCTCAAGTTCCTTCCTTAGACTTACAACTTCTAGTTATAACTTTTCATTATGCCTCTCCTTTTCTAGGATTTGTTTCTTTAGTGCATCTTATGCTAATTTAGCTTCTTCTAAATGAATTTTAAGTTGAGTTATTTCTTCTATGATATTATACTTTTCTTCTAGGGCATCCTTAAAGACATCATCAGACTCATCAATACATTTATCTTCAAATCCCATAAGTAATTGATATTTTTGATCACACTCACCTTCCTCTCCATTTGATAGACCATAATTATCTTTGCATGTGTAGAAGCTTCTCTTGTTTTCAAACCTTCCTCTAAAATTTACTTTTGCTGAATTTTTCCCTTTTTCATGGTTTTCTTTATAAGGGAATTTAGCAGTAGAATGACCAACTCTTCCACAAGAAAAACATTTGAAAGGAAGCTTATGTCTGAATCTACTAGTTCCTACTTGAAGTTTCTTTACGAAGTTTGCCTCTTCTTCATATGATGCATACCCTAATTCCTTGAGTTCCTCCTTTCCTTTATAAGTAGATTTGAATGCAACTTCTATGATATCTGAAGGAACTCCTTTTCTCATTTCATAGGTTGTTAAAATCCCATGAAGTTGTTGAATAGTAAGGTTGTTAAAATCCTGTATTTCTTCAATGGAAAAGACTATTGAATCAAATTTTTGGGTTAGAGATCTTAAGATTTTCTCAACTACTGATGATTCTTTTATTTCGTCACAAAGATTTCTCATTGAATTAACGATATCATCAACCCTAAGAAAGAAAATTTCAATACTTTCATCATTATGCATTCTGATAGTTTCATACTGAATTCCAAGAGTTTTAAGTTTGGCACTTTTTACCTCTGTGTCGCCTTCAGAACTTTGGATGATCCTGTCCCATATAGCCTTTGCAATATTCAACGACATGACTTTGACAAATTTTGATTTCGCCAAGACTCCTAACATAGCATTGACAATATTTTCATTGATCTCATACTTTTTATTTTCTGCATCATCGATGGGAATGAAGGATGGAAATTGATAGCCTCCTTCAAGGATTCCCCAAAAATCCACTCCAAGTGACCGTAGGTAAGCTCTTATTCTAACTTTTTAGAAAACTAGATTAGATCAATTAAAGAATAGTGACCTGATAGATGTTGCTACCTCTTGGTGTCTTATCTTGTTGAATCTTCCTTCAAGCGATCAAGCTTCTTCTAAAGGACATTCTATCACACCAATTGTTAGGAAAAATACTAAGACGAGGGGGTGAATCAATATTTTAAGCTACTTAAACTTTTCTTTTCTCATTCAGATTTTTGTACACAACTGTTATGAAGTAAATTTGCATATGTACACGATTGTGACAAAGACAGGTAGCATATATCCAGTTGACTAAACTTTTCAATTAATTCATTATCTGTTTAACTTCAACTAGTATATCAGTACTTCATTAAACATTAATTAAATAGTACCTATGTGCAGTAAGAACGACGTAAGCCATCAGACACAAGCAACATATGAACACCAACATTTTTAGGTGGAAACCCAATGTGGGAAAAAACATAGCTGTTGTCGTCTCTATCTTCTTCTTTTATTTTAAAGAGAAATTTCTTACAAACTTGTACTAGTGTAGACTCAATACGCAGGTGCCCACCTCCAGAAGGCTACAACCTTCTCCCATTTCCTGCCTTCTACTGAAAGGGAGCTACAACCCCCCTTATCCTATTTTCTTTGTCGATCAATTTTCATAATGTTTCAAACTGGATCCAGTTTGAATATCACACAACAATACTAAAACCAAAATTGTACCAAATCACTTAATCACTAAACCAACTGTACCATGAAGTCAAACATATAAATAAATTCTTAAAATAACCAAATCAACTTATATAACTGTATACCCTTTCATCAAAATACCATACCACATAATGCTCATCACTGAAACCATATTCTATCACTGCAAAGCCTATATGAACACATGTTGGGATATATATGTTATTTCTCTTACTCATACTTGTGTATATATGTGTTTCCCCTTAAGCATACTCGCATATAAATATAAAAATATAGATATATGAATCTATATCCTTGTACCACTGAATCAATCACCAAATCAGATACTAAATCCAACATAAATCATCGAACAAATACAGATTATCACCTAGAAACATCATCACAAGTCAATACTTTACTTCATAATTAATTCAGACCAAACAATATTATGAAACATGGATAATTATAAGAGACTTCATCAACAGAAAACAACAAACATAAAATAATAAATCAACCATTATCATTAGCTCATACTGCAAAACCCTAATAGATATATGCAACTCTTATAAAGCACATCCATGTATGTACGTGCCTTTTATACTTTACACCTGCGTACAGATCTATCTATTCTGTAGAATATATATGTGATTATTCGGAATCATATCCACGTATGTAAGCGATTTTTCTTAAGCACACTTGTGTACATATTTGTAATTACTCAGTCCAAACCTTCGTTGCACACCAAAAAACCTTTCAAATGAAAGTCTCGACATACACCATAACAGATACGCATCATAGAATCATCATCACAAATCTATCAAACCACAAGCATATTATTCAATATCTATTCATTTCAGATTTAATCTGATCTATTATCATACTCCTTGGTGCACACTTATTTTAGATCAAAGCAGATATCAATAACCCAATACATGTGCACATAACACTTCGATCTCCATCTCCCTATATGAACTAGGCCTTAGCCAATAACTTAGGCCAATTTCGTAGTTATTCCAATGGTATTCTTTGTAAAAATCAATTATTTTTTGTCACACTCATTACTACGGGTGAATACCATGGTAAATACCTATGGTATTGAGAATAATATGGTGCAGAAATTGTATATGACTTTGCTTCACCATACCTGCATATGTATGCAGCCTTTAATCACTGGACCCGCTTATACTTCTTAAAAGATCACCTTTAGCCTTCTTCTATCTTTGAACTAATATTACTGAGTCCAATCTCTTTGTTACATATTTATTGGCATGTATAATCATCATGTTGACATCTCTATCAAGTAGGTTTCCCTCAAGGACACACATTAGTCATAATTGCAACAACTTGTAGTCCAAAAAAATTAAAAAGCACGAGAAAAACCAAGGTTTCACCCATGGAACTTGTTCCATGAATGGGATTGATTTGGTCACCCACTTAGAAAATTGAAACCAATGTTTGTGTCAGTGGTATTTAGAGGATATAATAGCTATAAAAGGAGGAGAAAATGGAAGGAATTTGCGTGCATCATCAATGAGTTCATTCATGCAATATGTTTTGAATATAAGTGTATGAGGAAGTATGGAGAAGGTTCAGATCTCATAGATATGAAGATTGCTTAAATAGCTAATGAATATTTTGTTTATTCCAAGGCTAATGCAGAGAAAAAGAATCAGTCCATTATTGTTTGTTGATCTGATACAATGAATAAATGACTATGATTGTGATTTCAGTTAGATCTATTCTCTGATGTTTGTCATTTATTTTGGGTATGTTGATCTATAGAAAAAACAAAAGTTTTAATAATTTTTTATTACAATTATTGAAGAAATCTTTCTTTTCTCAGTAAGTGTTATTGGTATGTAGAGAACAAGCCATGGAAAAAAGACTTTGATGATATATTATTATTGTCATGACTAACATACCAAAAATGGGTCTTCACTACTACACAAAGTAGAACCTTTACATACATTATAGGATCAAATTTTAATCGGATATGTGTAATTCCACCTTTTGTTTTATAGAGAAAAATTATGACAAATATAAGGCCATGTTTGAGATTTGTATCATGACTAGGGTTTTACAGAGATATAATTTGATGATTTGTACATGGACCTATAATCAGTGAAGTTTGGGCTACTTGTATGTCTTTGTTGCAACTTGAATGATGGCTTGAGGTCAAAATTCACAGGTATCAGTCTGACAGAGGTTCATGTGTTGATTTCTTAGGGATATGATGTTACAGATAGTCTACTTCTTATTTTGCATAGAATTGTGTGTTTCTTTTTCTATGCATGTCGAAATCAAAACATGATTTGAATAACAATGATCTATATGATTTATCCTTGATTTAGGGTCTTGCTTGCTTAAGTCATCATTGTAGCAGATAATGTATGAAGTGATCAATGAATGAATATATAGTTTAGGGTGATTGGTTTCAATAATTTGGTTGGATCTGAATATTGGGATGTCATATTGAGAAAGAGGATTATACATGATAGATTGATATATCTAGGAAATATGGTTGCAATGAGTTAATCATTAAAAGCTAATTGTTTTTCTAAAGTGACTTGTTGGGACAAAGATAATTTATATATGTTTTTGATTGTTCTAGAAGAAGGAATTGATGAAATGTTGCCTAACTATGATTGGTATTTGATATTGAATTGGTTGATAATGAGAAAAGGGTTTTCATGATGAGTATGTATGAATGTTGACATGGTTCTGAATAGATGTGACACTGCTTGATTATAATAGAATTTCATGCTATTGCCATTATGGATTGATGTCAGGGTTTATGACAAGATGATGTCATGACAATGTTATATTTTGATTAACTTGTCACTTGATACAATTTATTTTGGTATGTGTTAAGTGTGCATTGGATTAGCATTGATGTTACATATTGGAAAAACTTATAGTGTCCTTGATATTGGTTTGGCTATGTGCAAAGTTTCATACATAATTTTTTACTTTTTGTTACTTGATTGTAACTTTGTCTCTAAGCGTGAATTCTACTTGGTGTTTGGGTTAGTATTTATGGTGATGATGAATAAAGGATACTAATGGCCTGAGTTGATGCAGACAATGTTGATGAATATATGACTTGGCATTTGATAATAAGGATTTCAATAGGTTGGGTTGATAAGATTTGATAGATTTTTGACTTGCTTGGTATTTGGCTCAGTACTAATGGTGTGATGAAGTATAATATCTTGGTTTATGACTACTAAAATTTGGATTGATATAGATAGTGTTGATGATATTTTTTGTTTGGCATGGTAATGTTATGGTTTGACATGAGTTGTTTGGTATTTGAATTGATGAAGTTCTATTGACAGTCTTTTTGAGAGGTTTTGCATTGGCAGAGGTGTATTAAGAGATTTATATTCAGTGAATGGTATATTCAATAATTGGTATTCATTAATTGGAACAACCGTATTTAATATTTGGAAAATTGGTATTTAGATTGTGCATATTGTTGGGTGTGGGTCTAATTTGAAAATTGATGAAAGATGGCCTACATGTTCTTGATGGTTGATTGTGAAGATGGATCTAGTATGAAAATTTTGAAACATGGTCCACAAAGGTGTTGAGGGTTGTAGCCTTTAGTAAGGGAGTAGTAGCTTCCTTTTGGTAGGAGCAAGCAAACTTGATCAAGGAGTAGGAGCTTTATTCTAGTAGGAGCTAGAGAACTTATGGAGGTTGAGGCCTCCTATATGTAGGAGTCTGCATGATGGAAAGAGACTACACCAGTACAAAATTTAAGAAGAATTTTATTTATAATAAAATAAGAAGAGAAAATGACGACAATGTGGTTTTCTCCCACGGTGGGTTTCAACCTAAAATATGGTGTCCATAGGTGATTGATGTGTTGATGTGTATTATGGTTTACATACTTCTATACTTAATGTTTTCATGGTTTACTAAATAAGATTGTGTCCATAACACCATGTTATGTTAATGATGTAATGGCTCAATATGACTTTGAAATAAAGGCATAAACTAAGTAAATTTAAATTGGGAATGAAATATTGATTCAGCCCCCTGTTAGTATTGCTAACAATCTAAAAAGGCATTGTTTGTGAAACTCCTGAAAATCATGTTCAATGGGTTCAATGAAGGTAAAGATGATTGTTCCTTTGGTAATAAAGGTTATATTTCAAAAGAAATGACAATAAATTGTTCATGTGTATTGAATGGAATTTTATTCCTCATACCACCACCCAAAACTATAGAGAATAGCATCATATTAGAAACAATAAATGTCATAGAGTTTCATTTTAAAGACTTCAATTATTTTTCAGAGAGTTTCAATTGAAGGACTTCAAAAATTTTCAAGTCACATTATCTTCATCTCCACCATTAATAGTTTCTTTGCTTCCATATTGATAATTATAGTTTTTTAACGATCAAGTAAAAGAGTTTTTTTTTATGAAGAATATAGGTTTGGATCCAGCAACGTAAGGTCTTGTAAAATTACATTAAAATTTTAGACATTAGATTGATGGCCTCATTTCATCTCGACCCCCGGAATCTACTTGATAATTAATAATGGGGTCGAAAATACATTCACTATGTTGATGTAGCAACCATTTACTAGATGCCCCTACCCCCTTCCACCATTAATCACTTTCAAAACAACCAAGAACCCTAATGATATATATAAACTAATTAATTAATTAATTAATTTAGAAGTGCGTGTTTATGAGTTAATAATTGCCTTGACATAAATCCAGTGGAAAACATCAATTACTAAATTTTGAGAATCACTGCAACAACACTTACATCTCTATAGGTATGACGAAAGGTATAGTCCAGACCACAATATGCGTAAGGGGCTGATCTTTTAGCTGAGAATTTTTTCATGGATAAGGATTACTTGAAGGTTATGCGAAGAATAATATAATTTATGAAGAATGCGGTTGAAGGTTATGTGAAAAATAATAGAATTTATGACAAATATGGTTGAGCATAGATTTGGTTTCATCTTCACTAATGCAAATGTGTTATTCAAAAACCATTAAAAAGGTTTTTAAGGGAGGCATATTTCCAAATTTCTTATGATACATCTGACAATGGTCCTACCAGTGTCATAACATACCAAATGAAACTTTTACAGTTGTTCATTCCAAATAGTGAACAATCAACTTGTATAATTTATGGTATAAATTTACCTAACGCTACCTTGTGAAACATGATCAAGATGTATTCAGTGAGATGAATCTCATGAAAGAGTTTACTGATATTCGCCCAAATCTATTGTTTCTTGATGAAACATATTTTAGTGGGTTTTATGACATAAGAATGATGCTAGAATACACTTTCACTATGCATGCTAATGGTTGTAATGGTTTAAAGGCCAATACTAATGGCTTAAGGGTAACCATTGAATATTAGATGTTATTTAAGTTAGATGTTGGAATAAGAAGTGAAATGAACATGAAGGTCATCGAATCAGATACAAATATTGATAATAATTTTTTTAGTGTCACCTCCACATGTGTTGGGAAGGGTTCAATCAAATTGTAGAAGTAATGTAAATTTTTCGTATCATCATATTTCTAAAGGTGCTTGACCTTTCTTGACCAAGGATCATGGTTGATCAATTTTAAACTACTATTCTAAAGATGTTTCGTTAGAGCTTTATCCTTTTTATCCAACATGAGTTTACTAATATAAAAAAATACTATGATGATCGCCTAATTGGGAATAAAATATTTGTCTTGGGATCATAAACATTGCTACATTTGGACATGATTACAATATATCAAAGTAGTCCACATATTTTTGAAGGAGGCAAGGGTTAGTATAGGTGGAAAACATTACAAGAAGGATAGCAATGTAATTAGATTGGAAAACTATATTCCGATTTTATTTGAACTAGAGGAAAATTGCTAACTCCTGAGCATGACAGGTTCAAAATTAAAATAAGTATCTACATCCTAATTATTGTATAGCTAGTAGAAAAATAAATATTGGATAAAGAACACTTGATGTTAGAGGTGAAAACAACATGTTATTATTATTAATGTCTATCAAGAAAATTCCTCTTTTGCAAGAGAAATGTGATAAAAAATTGTCTTATGTATCAACCAAACCTCAAACATTTGAATTTTTATTCTATTATAATAAATTGGTTTAAGAAATAAAGGACTACCTCATTATTTGAATAATATACGGACAACAATTGAAGATTTTCAAAGGGTGGAGGAGGAGGGGAGGAATAATTTAATAGAGTGAGAGATTGTGTTATTTTTTGAAAACCCAATTAGTTTTTCCCATGATTTTCTTGGATTGAACAAATAATACATGGATTCATGGCTCATTCCTATCTGATCCCTATTTTCCTTTAATATTTTTCTATGTTAGGAAACTTTACTTTCAACTTTGTTCTTTTCCAATGTAATTTTGATATGTAGCCTTAACAATTTGGTGCTACGTCCATTGTCTAAACTATAGAATTTATATTTATGTGTAACATATTTATAGATCTACAAGTGATCCAGATATTTTAACTTCAAGGATGCATGCAAAATTCCATATAAAAGAGCATAATAACCAAGTAACTTAAAGCACATGAAAAGAAGTAGTAAACATAAGCACACATAAGTTCAAGGAAACAACGATTTGATTATGGAGTTCACCCAATGTGGGCTACATCTCTAGGTCCTGCTTAATAGTGTGGAGCCCTTCATTCATTAAGTGGCATCAAAGAAATCAATTACAAGCAACTTTACAAAAAGTACCCTTATACCTCCAATATGGATGATGGCCTAAA
Source organism: Pinus taeda (assembly GCA_000404065.3). Classification (NCBI taxonomy): domain Eukaryota; kingdom Viridiplantae; phylum Streptophyta; class Pinopsida; order Pinales; family Pinaceae; genus Pinus; species Pinus taeda. The sequence continues at coordinate 179,723 of APFE030634776.1, read as the reverse complement.
AAAGGAGAGCTTAGCTGGAGAAATGAACATCATCACTAAATTCCTATTGTGAAAATGTGAGAAATCAACTATAAACTTTCCAAATTTTGACATCACCACATCTCTCCCTCAAAGGGAATCTTCAAGGAATCTTGTTGACGTCCTCGAGGCAAAATTTTAGGGGTTGATATTCATAGGTGGGCTAATTTTCCATACCTTTTCCAAAAAAAAGATTCACCAAATTCCATTTTTTTCTAAAATGATTCACCCAAATTTTATAGTACACCATTATTTTACCTTAAATATCGCCAAAATATTATATCAAGTACTATAAAACATTGGAAATCTAAATATTTCTACAAAAAAATCATAAAAAAGTTTACAATTTTCATATTAGGGACTAGTAAGATTCACCAAGGTTTCTAAACATTAATATAAACTTCCATCCTTAAAATTCTCCCTCATGCCCTCGCTCATGGTTCCAACCCCTCGACCTGCTCAGGGTTCCACCAGGATCGTGGTTCCACACCTCCCGGTTTTGACCTCCGCAACCACATCGCTGCTTAGTCGAATGAATGGAAAGGTTTTATATGAGGTCTTGACAAGGAATTCAATGTGAGGCCCGTTGGGTCATTGGTGGTGGATGATAATAGTTGTGGGTAGGTCGAGAGTTCAAACCCCATCAACACCCTACAATCATGTGTTATGTTTCTAATTGGTGAAATTTTTGTTTAATATGATGGTGGCTTCACTATTTATTTTGGTAATTATTTTTTAAATGGGGTGACCCATTGGGGGCCGACCCACTTAGGTCAGGCATCAGGTTGGGTGGGTTTAGCCCCTGCCAACTCCCCTGCAATCAACATTGCGATAAGGTATATGGCAGGTGTGGTGGGGGTGGCAACCCGCCACCCCATTTTTCATTTTGTGATATATTCAATACAATGGCTGGTGGGGTGGGCGAGTTAGGTGGGCCCAACCTACACCCAATTTTCAATATTTTTTATTTTGAATAAATATTGGCCATTTTAAAATTTTCTCAAAATAAGGGTCACTAGAAAAATTAACGGTTTGAAAAATTCACCTATTTTGGTGGCCAGATTTCATGCGCTAGCTCTCTACCAATTTGTTGACTCCTTAAGGCTGCCACTTGACCGACTTTGACCAAAACTTTGACCATGCATAACTTGACCATATGAACTCAAATTTGAGTGTCGTTTGCACCGTTGGAATTAGGGGATTGAGCGCTACAATCTCGTTCTGGTTTCGCTTCCATCTAGTGGCTTTAATTTTTGATCAATTTTCAAGGGCACTTGTAGTTTTGAATCCTCCTCAATCATTCTTCACCACCAAGGAGATTTTCATCCTCCAAAAGCATGAACACATCCCACACACTGCTTTCTTCCTCGTCAAAGCAAAGTTTCAACATCTACAATACATGAAATTTCGGTACATTCTTTACAATCACATACAAGGCCATACATGACCCAAACAACCCCATACTTTCTAAGTTTAGATTTTTTTGATCCATATTAATAATAACAAATTCTTTCGGAAAAAATCACATAGGAGAAATTTTGTCAACGCATTTTGAACCATCCAGTGTGGTTCATCTTCAGGACAATATGGTGAATCAGATCTAAGCAATGAAATAAATAGCTAAAGAGAGCAACTAACTAGCCATTAGAAAAAACGGCTAGTTGAAAAAATATACTTAAATTCTATTTATTATTGTTTTTCTAGTTATTTTTTTAATTATTATTAATATGTAATTTAATTATTAGATATTATTATTATTAATAAAATAATTAATGTGAAAAAAACAAATTAATAAATTATTATATATATATATATAATATATATATATTATAAGTTAAGTTAAAAAATAAAGTAAAAATTTATAAATTATAACACACTCTTTGGTCAAGTTTTACATAATAGAAACCAATACCCCAACTACTCACAAAAGGCCAAAAACATCATTTAGTAAGCGATGGAAAACACATCATCACTTTTACAATTATTCGCAACAAATGATTTACAAATTGTGGCCATGACGAGGTACTATATGCATCAAAACCATCTCTTACTCAATAAAGAAGACCACCATGAATGTGATGGATTCGTTTGTTGAACATCTTCGGCAATTGGTTTCTTCATGGGTTCTTCCTAGGCCTCGAGTGTATGACACATGTCTTTTTGGTGTCCATCCTGTTTGAAATAACTATAATTATTATTTTTCCTCGAAAATTTATGTATCGTCTTGGAACTCTTTCTCCTGGTGTGCCTCTAATAAATGCTTGTGGAACCATCACTACCATTGGAATGTGATGAAGTGCTCTCATCACATGTTGTTGGTTGGTCACTGATTGTCTTGGAGTATTCCCAAACTTTTTTTCTGACATATCCAAGTCTTGCATAATGAGGCAATTCTTCCACTTTGATGGGGTTCACAATCTCTTGGCCATTAATGTCAAGGCCCTTTCCTTGATACCTCATTTTCTTCAACAATTTTGATCCAATTGAAGAATTAGTTTTTTATCTCACGCTTGTTATGCTACAAATTTTCTAAGGCCTCCTCCTTAGCTTGTCACTGATGCTGCAACCTTTATTTCTCCTTCTTTTCTTCTACTAGAAGTCTCCTTAGTTCAAAATTATTTTCCTAAATGCTTTAGTTGATTTCTTTGAGTTCTTGGAACCATGCCACATTTGGTGCCCTTTTCATATTTGGTACAACATCTGCAGAAATATTTGTCTCATCACCCAAATTAGAACCCAAATTGATGGGTTCATCTACCACAATTCCAAGAGTTGCAATCTTCATTTCATCCTTGAATCTGATCCTGGGTCAATTGGCCCACCTACTGCAAATTCTGCAACTGTGAGCTTCTAATCATGCATTGATTCAGATTCTCGGTCTTATTGCATGGTTGCGACTGTCTTCTGCTTCTCATGGTTGCGACTGTCTTCTTCTTCTCTTTTCTATCATTCCTCTTAGACATGAATTCTGGATGTAGTTTCCAGCAATTCTCTTCATCATGCCCCTCTTTCTCACAGTGAGTGAAAGAGGGATTTACTCCTCTTCTCTTAGTTGTTGTTGCCCTCTTTGGGCGGTAATCCTTTTCATGTTTCTCCCTGCTTTCAAGATGTAAAACTTTCACACCATCTTCAACACGATACCTAGGTTCAAATAATAACAATGAATCATGCAAATAACTATGCAAAAGCCAATATATTTGATCAACGTCTCAAAAGTATTTAGTGGAACATTCAATGCTAATGATTTCTTTCTAAACTCCTCTATAAAATTCTAAACAGTTTGATCTTTGCTTTGTATCAAATGTTGCCATTCCATCATGGTCTTTTGCCTATAACCCAATGGGTGAAATTTTCCTCGTAAAAAAAAATGAACTCACACCGACATGAAATACGTTTACGACTACTCTTACCACATTTTTGTAGTTTTCCTTCACACTAGACTAGAGCGATGCCACTCAATTGAAGGGATGCTAGTTGGATCTTGACTTCGTCTTCTTTGATTTCTTGTATGTGTAATACATATCAACCTACCTTACCGAGTTATCTAGTTTCTTTGCATTAGATTCTCAACTAAAACAGGTAAATCAAATTTTACATCTAGCTTGAGAAAGGGCTTTTTAGATTTATTCCTTTGATGCATATTAGAGTGATGAGGAGAAGAAGAACTGTTACTAGAAGATGGAGAGGGAGGGGGCCCTTCTCCACTGCCTTCATGATTTACCGATGTATGGTCATCTCGCTCTTTCTTCTCGGGCTTGATTGTCTTGTCTACGATGTTGTAGAAATCCTTGCGATAATTTAGATATTCCTCAATTTGAGATTCATGATCTTCCATTTTCCATCTTCGTGGTGTATGCCCCTTTAGGATCAAATGAATTAACCTTTCCTTCACCCCTTTGGAGCTTTTTTGTGTTAGCATTCACTCATGTAAGTCGGATCAAGAAGACCTTCTCTGATACCAAACTTGATCCAAATCTTTGAACTTCAAGGATGTATTCATAATTGCATATAAAGGAGCATAATAACCAAGTAACTTAATCCATATGAAAAGAAGAGGAAAACATAAGCCAACAGAAGATTTAGGACACAACGACTTGATTATGGAGTTCACCCAATGTGAGCTATGTCTCTGGGCCCTTCTCAATAGTAGGGAGGCCTTTTTTTATTAAGTGGCATCAAATAAATCAATTACAAGAAAATTTACAAAAATGACCCTTATACCTCCAATTTGGATGGTGGCTTGAAAATGGATAGGTCGATTATAGAAATGGATGTCACCATTGAATTCCTGACGTGAAACCATGGAAAATCGACTATAAAATTGCCCAATTATGACACTGTCACCTCTCGCTCTCTCAGGGAATATTCAAGGAATCTTGTTGATGCCCTCGCTTAGGGTTCCAACCCCTATACCTACTCATGGTTCCACCTGGATCATGGTTTTGCAACTCTCGGTTGTGACCTTCACCTCCCTTTCTGTGCCTAGTCGAATGAATGGAAGGGTTTTATATAAGGCCCCAACAGACAATTCAATGTGAGGCCCAATGGGTTGTTAGTGGCAAATGATAATAATCACGGATAGGTCAGGAGTTCAAATCCCACCGACCCCTCGAAATGATGTGCTATGTTTTTAATTGTTGTCATTTTGGTTTAATACAATGATGGGTTCGTTGTCTGTTTTGGTGATTAGTGTTCAAATGGGGTCACCTGTTGGGGGCCGACCTACATGGGTGGGGCGGGTTCAACCCCCACCGACTCCCCTCCAATCAACATTATGTTATGGCATATGGTGGGTGTGATGGGGATGGCAACTTGCCACCCCATTTTTCATTTTGTGATATGTTCAATACAATGACCGATGGGGTGGGCAGGACCGGCGTGCACCACACTTATAATATTTTTTCGTTTTTAATAAATATTGATTATTTTTAAATTTTCTGAAAATAAGTGCCACAAGACAATTTATTTGTTCGAAAAATTCGCCCATTTTGGTGGCCGAATTCCATGTGTCGGGTTTGTGTCAATTTGTTGCCTCCTTAAGCCTCCCACTTAGCCAGCTTTGACCACCCATAACTTGACCGTACGAACTCAGATTTGAGTGTCTTTTGCATCGTAGGAATTAGGGAGACGAGGAATACATTATGATGCTATTTTTGCTTCCATCTCATGACTTTAATTTTTGAGTTATTTTCAAGGCCACTTGTGACTTGTATTTATGGATCCTAGATCAACAAGAAAAAAATGGAAGGATTTTGATAATGACCTTTTCTATTTCTAAAAGGCTGCTATTAAATCACAAGTTATAGGTATTATTTTTTAGATCCATTTATTTTATGTCCAATTTAACATTCATTTTATCTTTTATTTCATCCATTAATGACCAACAAAATCACATTCTTCAACTCTAGTAAGCAAGACCACTTTACTCTTTGTTTACCCTTACATTCTTCATTCTTCTCAAACTTCTTCTATTTTCCACTATTAAGCTCTTTGCTCTACTCTTGGAGACTCCATGCCCCATGGATAGACCTATGATCTTAGTGGTTTACAATGTTTAATTCGAGTTCATTGCCATCTCATCTTGAACACTTTTATCATGTCCTTTCAAATATGGCAATATGAGCTCCAATGGGTAGACCTATGATCTTTGTGGTTTACATTGTTTAATTTGAGTTTGTTGCCATCTCATCTCGAACCCTTTTATCATGTTCTTTCAAATATGACATTATGAGCTTTAATGAATAGGTTGTGACTAACTGATAGCAAGTAGTCAATTATTATCAATAATTGAAGGTTACCCCATTTGGCCCAATAACCATTTTAATGCCTTGATCATTTCTAATAAATACAAAATATCTTCAAAAAAAACAACATAGTGTATATATTTTGTCCCAATAACCATTTTAATGCCTTGATCATTTCTAATAAATACAAAATATCCTTAAAAACAACCTACTGTATATATTTATATCAACAAAATATAGTCTCATCTTTATTTTTTAGAATCAATATACTTTGCTTTTAATACAATTGGTCATTTTAAATATATATATTATAATTATATATTATATCCCTTATTTTATTCCATAAATATACTTGTAATACATTAATTAAATCTACATTGCATTATATCTAATTTATATATTAAATATCTAAACATTTTATATTAACCCAATTATATCTGATTAGTATTTATAAAAAAATAATATAAATTTTATGTCTTTCAAAGTGTAAATTAACAAATAATAAGTTATATTATTAAAACATTACTGTAAACCGTTAACTCAAACCCCATACCAACCCTAAGAAAAGATTCCACTCATTCACAAAATATACAAGTTTTCTGCCCTTTGCTTATCATAAGGAGGTACTCGTACATAGTACATATATGTAGTGAGTGTTTTCGAGTCATGACTCATACGGTACCCACTCGAATTACAATTCAAATATTCTCCGCCACTCCATGTAATCACATCACGAGAGTTCCCATTCCATCATTGCGATTTAAATGGTCAACTTTGCAATTTTCCATTCACGATATTCACAACCTCAGGGGCAGTGCCTGTTTCATCTTCTTGTATAATTTCAGTACATCTGATTTCAATTTCATTTCAAAGTAGTGGGTAGACTGCAAACGCCAGTATAAAGTGATAAGCAATTGTACTGCATATACAGAGGCAGTGCAGAGAGCATAGGTGTCATTCTATTCTAATGGCACCCATCGTATTTCAGTGCAGTGTACTCACTGCTTTCTCATCTCACAAGATATTGTATCAGCCCGTGAAGATTTTGATTTCTCTGTGGCCTGCTGGAAACAAACAGGGGACCTCATAATTGGTCGGCCTTTGTTTGTTTCATTCAATAGATACCAATTTCACTGATAAATGTCGGTGGTATGGTATGCAAATCCATGGCACCATGTCCCATGGATATGGATGTGCATGATAATGCACTATGCAATTTATACATCATTATAGTTTTTTCGTTATGGGTTTTTGAAAGATTTTTGGTATATATTATAATTTAACGTTGGAATCACAAGAGTTGTGAACTTTCCATAATTACAATGCTTCAAAAATTAACTCTTCATAATCTTAATGCAGCAATAATATTTTTTTAGAATACTTAAAAAGACAAAGTTAAAAAAACGAGGAAAAGAGTTATCTAATTACAGCGAGAAACTCTTATAATGCACATCTTTATCCAACGTGCCATGCGTCTCCTTCAACACACACAGACAAGCTTCAGTAATTGCTATCATTGCAATATCCATGTAACCCTGGCGTGGCAATTTACTTTGTATTCATTCCAGGTTTGAAACGGCGCATATCCAAACAAATGCTGTAACCTCAACCCACATCGCCTCAGGAATGAGAGGAGCTTAGTGAGTGAGTAGACAGAATTAGGTTATGTTCCTCGGCCCTGGAGTTACAGACTGACTGAATTAGAATTATTTCTGACGGTTAATAGTTCTTTTCAGCACTGCACTCTAGAATGCATAGTGCTTCATTGTACTCTACCATAACAATAATAAAGAGTATGTCTTTGAATCTCTTGAGCTTGGCCTTTTACGTTTGGCAACTGCAAAAGGTCACTCCATACTACTGTTACTAACTATCCTTTCCTCACCAGTGGCTTCCACGTACATATTTCCTTTTAAGTTTGTATGTGTACCTCAGTCGAAGTCGTATACTTCACAATTTTCTTTGGAATTTATTTTGCATGTATTTTTATCCTATAAATGTTTGTTATTTGCCTTGGGTTGCATCCTGTTTAGCTAAAAATTTCTGCCCACTAGGCACCAAAACTAAATTTTTTCCTTACCCATCTTGCTGTGTGGTAAAAGGGTTAAAAATATATAGAGTTATTAAATAACATATCATTAGACAATGAACTTAACCTTGTATGTTTCTCTCTTTATCATGGAGAATGCTAAAACATCTTATCAGGAGAATAAATAGAGTATAATTTTTTCAAAAAGAAATAGAAGGATTTATCAGATTTATGATTGATTGTTTTAAGGCTCACGTTGAGGTTTTTGTTTTTTCTGAATTGATAATGACTTTAAGTTGACTAGTTTATTAGTTTCAATAAGATAATAATATAAAATCATTTAGATTTAAAATTAAGGTTTTGTTGAAAGAAAATGTAAATAAAAATAAAGCATAGACACATATAACAAAGAAGTGAAAGAAATATTTAATTGAGAACTAATATACAAAATAAATATGTACTTGAAAAACAAGCCACATTACATATCCATGTAATAAAGCTCTTTAGGGGCATTAATGATTTGTGGATAAAGGAGCTAGGTGCATTATAGGAAGTACAATGGCTTTTTCATTAAATTTCAACTTACTTTATTTTAATTATGTTTGCATGTAGGTTAAAATTGATATTTTTATTGCATGTCTCAACACACCAAAGTAAAAAAATAAATAAATCATCACAACTAATTCTCATGGAAACACACATCATCCAAAGGAAATACCAAATAATAGGTATTAATAATACAAGAATAGTTCACAATAGTTTTTATTCACACCAAAGGAAGTTCACTCAATAAACCTATGGCATACCACATGTTGCATGAATATTAATAAATATAGTTAATTTCATTTCTACCTCCTAAAATTGTATTGTTAACACCCTTTCTTAATACTTCATTTGAAACCAAATAACCTCATTTTTTTTTGAAATATTGTAATGACCACTTTACCATAACATTACTTATACCAATACTATCATTTCTACACTTAGTATGTTGGTCCTTGTTACCCACCAACATATTTGAGTAATATTAACAGATTTTTTTTCTCCTATGATGCATGTTGTCAACGAATGATTATCATCAACAAATTGCTTGTCCTAGATGTCTCTCATCCACTTCATGATTAGTGTATTCATTAAATTAGCTTGCTCTTCTAATGAAGGTGGGTCAACTATTGTGATGCATATTAACAATATTTTTATTCAAGCACTCTCATTTAATATTTAAGGGAATTCTAGTATGCATCATAGGTTAAATTGCATGATAGACCATTATTGATTGTATTCTTGCTCCCTTGCTTTAACTTGGTGGTTCTAGCTTACCCCTAGTCTAGTGTGACCTACATTAGAGACTTTCTTTCATTATGTGGAAGGGGCACACATAGGAAGCTCTCATGATGCAGGTAGCATTTCATGTTATCCATACTTAATATTTTTCATATTTCTCGAGTCAATTATCCCATATTTTGATTAGTTGTTGCTAGTCACTTGTATCCTTTCAATGTTGACCTTGTCCTATGAGAAGTGGTTGTATATATCTAAGGTTGATGTAACTAGAATAAAAGAAAGAGCATGTACCAAAATGTAAAAATGAAAAAGAATAAAAAGGGATGTAAAGAAAGAAAAATCCAAATTATCCCTTGAGTTCTACCCCCTAGCCACTTGTCCCTAAGAGTTCCCACTCATGTCACACTTATCATAGTAAAATGAACTCTCTATTATCATCATGACATTAGTGAAGCAATAAAGTTCCCATCAGTAAAGGTGGTTTTCCCATGATTAACAATGAAACTTGTGTTGGAAATGTTACAATCGATGTCAATGATCATATCATTAAGGATGCTTTCTGCTTAATGTTAAATATGCTTGATGTCATTAGTTTGATTATGATGATTCCTAGAGTTTGATTATGATGATTCCTAGATTATTGTTACAAGATCGCTTGAAGTGCAAAGGGTGATAAGTGATGTGAAGGGCAAAGGTTGATCATTGTTGAATGAAAGTAGTTAACTATGTTGTTGGGCCTACAATTGAAATGAAAAATGGCACATCACATTTTGAGACATAATGGAAAATGTTGGCTTGTTGGGGCTTGAGCCAGGTCCAGAGTTAATTAGCCAAACAAATCCCGACTGGTCCAACAGTTCATCCCTTCATGCAAGTTGCTTTGTGCACTTCTCACGCCTTCACGTTTTGATATACTTGTGTTCATGCAGCCCTCACCAGGAGCTCTAGAGTTTCTACACTGTTGGAGCAACGCACTACGCTATTCCCTTAAGTCGTACCTGAGATCTTACTTATCTTCCTATGCTTAGTCATTTATCTTCGCATAAATGGATGTCTTAAGTTATATTTGTTAGAACACATTCATAAGGGTTCACACAACAAATAAACTATACACATGCAATTCTAAAACCAATCATACATTAAAACAAGGAAATATACACATTAATAAGGTAAGATTATCTTTATTAATTCTTCCAATGATTACAGACTCGACCTATCCTATGCACTCAACTGCAGAGCCTTCTCCTACTCTACGACCCAAGGACACTTTTCACGTCAACTTACTCTCTTAGACTCATGATGATTTTACGTTATTCTCCATTAGCAATCTTTACACTTAGATCCTCGGTCTATTTATACAATCTCATGGTCCACAGACAATGGGTAGGTCTATCAAGCCGACATTACATTACAAAACCGAAGGTGGAAAACCCTATGAATCTATTATAACTTCACACTCTACGCCCATAATTTGTAGATTTTTAACAAAAGACTTGGTCAAAGCTTGGGCTTGAAGCTCCAAAACATGCCTTGGGGGGATTCCATGCCCAACAGACCCCCAACACAAACATCGTGATTCACCCTCGAGTCACTCTGTCGGTGCAGAGATCTTTGCGCAGAGTCCGTCCAACTTTTCTCGAGTTAATGCAAGGTCAGTACCACATTGAGCAGCTGCCTGGTGGATCTCCTAGATGTGTTGTTCTGAGATCAGGTGTCGAAACTGCTTCCCTGCATTTGTGCCTATGTCCCCTGCATATGTGTGAGCTTGCCTTCAATTTCTGCTATAATGGTGAAGGCCTCGTCAATCTAAGGCTAAACACACGCCTTCAAGAGTGATTCTTTGTGTTGTGTCACGTCCACCTATTCTTTCAGTACTTTGGCCTGCTTCATCTACGTGAGCCTCTTAGTGAGGGCCACCATCAACACAGTTCCTTTCACGTTGTCATACTGTTGTTGGATTTCTCACGCCTCTATCTCTAGGTGCTAGAAGTTGGGGTCCTCCTACAGATTCGTGAGAACCTTGAAGGACTCCTCCAACATCCTGGTGCAGTCTCGTACTGCACTACTGATCTCGTCTAGTGCTGCTGTAATAGCGTTGGCGTGCTACTCTCTGACTTCCAGAGGGCTAGATGGCTGTGCTTTTAACTGCAGTTCGGCGATTTAAAGGTTCAGCTCCAACTAAACCTTTGTCATTTCCTCTCGCACCTCGCACACCCCTACTACTATCCTATGGATGCACGCCTCTGCTAGGGTGTCTGTTGGGATGGCGAGCTCAGATACGTTTTGAGAAGCTTTGTCCAGTACCTGTACCAGATGTTGATTCTGCAACACCACTTTGTCGTGCTATAAGCTCAACTATTCCATTTTTATTTTCTGCTCAGTTAGGACTTACAACTCTCCCTAGCCCATAGTTCTATAGTAATCCCATCCTGTAGAACATATAATGCCTCCTGCGAGAGTGCATCCATGTTGATGCCAATACCCTTCAACGCGCTAATCGTAGGCCTTTCGGCCTCATTTGTTGTCACTAGTGCCCCTTCTAATAGCACTATGGTATTTGTCACCTGAGCATGCATCATCTCTTTTGCTACTGTTGTCCCGACTGCGAGGCTGGTCAAAAGGGTCCCAGTCTAAGGAGTGTGCACTTACAACTCCTGTAGCTGCACTCTGAGGGCCCCTAATATAATCTTGTTCTCCTACATAAAATTTTGGAGGGCCTCAGAGGTGACATCGCACACTGTCTCATCGATGTCATGCAGATCGCCCTCAGTAAGGGTGATCGGGTCATTGACAACTTCAATGCCTTGACATTCTTGCCCGCCTATTCTCTCAGTTAGGTACTGATGCTTCAAATGTGTTGACGCGATCTGTGGGTCCACGCCTGCTTCTTCCTCTACTTCCTACCCATGTGAAGATGACTTTTGGCCCTCGTGTGCCTTCACATCTGCCTCCTGTACCACTGCTGCTGCTGCTGCCTTTTTCGTTTAGCTATTATTTGTGCAACATCTCGCGCCTCTTGCGCTTTTGCTGCTGCTACCTCCTTCCTTATCTTTTCTACCAACTGCACCATGCAAAGTTTGGCCTCCTCTTTTTTTTCTCTGCGCCGTAGACTTCTTTATTGCCACGATGTCTGGAGTGCACCACTCTGATGGCCATGTCTCTAGTACATTAAAAATTATGTCGTCCATGGCCACAAATGATAGCTCTATCCATTTCTTCGTCGGTCCTTGTGTGCTCTTATGTATATGTTGTGGGGATCCACCTTAAACTCTGCAAAACATTGCAGGTTGTTATAGATAGTGGGTGGAAATCATGGCTTGCAGTTGATCCCCATTCTGAGGTTCATCTCCATGAACACCCATAATATCTTTCTATTAGGGATCCTATTTGCATTCTTTGTGGCCCAGAGTGAAACATACTTCGCGGCCTCCGACAGATCCTTGTCAATTGTGGGGAATTGACTATCGTCTGGAAATTAACCTGCCACAAGAACTATGGACAGTAGAAGCCATGCATAGTGGAATGTTTTTCCCTGTTCTTGAGCTTCACGTCAATTATCAAAGAATTCATTGTAGAGGAACTCAGACTAGTTAAATTGGACCCCCTCCATGTACTGCTGAACAAATACTACCACTGGTGCGAGTACTTCATTCACGTGACACTTGCACATAACCTTACCTACCAGAATTTGGGTCGCCACCCTTACTACCTTATCGTTGATGCTAGATATGGCATAGCCCCTCTTCTTCTTTTCCAATTTATACTTCTTCTTCATGGCCTCTATGATGGCCGAGTCACTGTTTTTCCCCTCCGAGATATCCGCGAGGTCCTCTCCTTTGCATGGTAGCTGGGTGATGCAGTGAATCAAATTCTCTATGATGGGGATGGGCTCCTCCAGCCACAAACACCCACCATGCACCAGGCAGATCAATTGCCTGATGATGAAAATTGTTATTGGGGCAGAGTGGAAATGCGGCACCCAAAGCAGGTTTAGTACCCCTGCATTTTCCACTCTGCGCAACCACTTCTGTGGCTCTAATTCAGTAGCCCCTATCGTGGTGTTCTGCTTAGGCTTCATAAGCTATGCGGTCTCTAGGTGAGGGAACTTCTCTTGGTCAGCTAGGTCCCAATCTTCAAATTTTAAACTAGGCACCCATCCTAGGTTCATGCCCTCAAAAATGATTATGTCTGGGAGGAGCAGGGTCTGGAGAGAGCTCTTGCTCTCATCAAGATTTTTGGACACTTTAGCCTTCCCCTTCCATGGCAGGATATAGGCAAGCACCTTTGTTGGAAGGTGCACAGGCTTAGTTTCCTCCTCCATGCCTTCATCCTTGCCTTCTTTGACGATCAGGTCCTCCAAGTCTTCCTCCTCCTCGTCAGTTTCTATTTTAATGTCTTCCTCCTTCTCCTCCATCATCAGCCTGGTGCATAGTAGATTCCGCGGGGACACACTTATAGAAACCGTTGGATGTTTGTCCTCTTTTTTCTTGGCATGCATGGTGACTTCAGGATTTCTACCACAATCCTGGTGCAGTCAGGGCCTGCGCGGCCTCTTCGGCGGTCCTCTCTATGATATCCATAACTTCCTCAAATTCTGCCATTGCGTCCAACCAGAAATATATCATTTGTGTATTCAACGGCTCAATGAACGCTCAACACAGGTCAAACGGCGCTCTGCACATGCTACACGGGGTATACAACTACTTAATTCACAAATGGCCAAGTGTTTTTTGTTGGGCAGCCCTTTCTAATTTATAGCACCTTTTGAATTTGAATTCGATCATTCCCCCCAAATCTAGATCATTAATGCTCCTTTGGCAGTAGATTTTCCAAAATCTTGCCCATAAATCGCGTCTTAAATGCATGTCGCCCACTCCATTTTGTCTCACGTCAAGCATCCCATCATGAATAGTGACTCCAATGGTCACTTTTTGGCCAACCCGAATGGCAGTGTATCCCTTCTTGTGTGGTCATGGACTTTGTGACTCTTTTCTTCTACGTGTAGCTCTAACATCATGCAGATCCCAATCAGAGTAGTTTATAGTCCTGTGCCTCCTTTCAACTACCTGGAGCACTAAGACTGTACTTCCCTCAACTAATCAGGTGGATGCACCACCTGTATAGGATTTCATCCTACCCTCCCTCACTTTTCCTCGAAAATGCCCACCTTTATTGTTTCTGGAAGCATCATGCACTTTATCATCTATAGCGCACTACCCTCGTTAATTCACTTAGTAATGTGTGGTCCAAGCTAAGGCATCATAGTGATCAATTTGTAGCGATGGTCCTCAAACTCATCAGGGTGATCATGTGCATTGTGTCTTATCACCTTGGTCTTCTTATTGGAACATCTTCCTTTATCTCATCCCCCAGCTTCTTTACTTTTGCTTCTTCTAAAGCACTTTTCTTCCTCAATCGCACCCTTTCTTTCTCAAGTTCTTGGAGCCTAAAATTTCTATGTTGGAGTTCTTCTTCCAATGCTTCACGAACCATCATATCTACCAGTTCTTCCATGCGCAGACTAGGCTTTTCATGCTCTATGGGGCTTACAGCAATTGCTTCATATTCCAGCCTTGGTAGTGCCTGCATGGTCAAGTTCTTGCACGCAGTCCTATAAGCCCATAGAATCACTAGTACGCACAGGTCCCAATTAGTCCACTTTGCAATGTGTACCTTATTCAATAGTTCGCACACTTTTTTAAATGCTTCTGCGTGGATAACCTATTGTGCACTTGGTCTTTCCATACTTCGTGGTTCCAACCAGAAGGGTTGTTTGCATGATTGCCTTTCCCGTTACTGCTTACTGACCATATCTGCTAATGCGAAGACTGTGTGCTTCTGCCCACTTTTTGTACCATGTGCTTGCATCCATCGAGATAGGTGGGTGCACAGACCGTTTCATCTGGCAATCTTGTCCGTTAATCACATATGAGGCTACCCAAACCACATGCACATCATCCTTCTACATTCACGCCAATCCTCAAAACTTCCTTGGTGCATACCCCACCACCTCGCAGACGTAGCACATAGTACCCATTTCAAAGCCTCAAAACATTGATTTTCTAACACTTCTCTTTCAAATTTGCTCAGGAAGTCATCCACCTCACTCAAACCATCATACGTAGGTAGCTCCCTCACCTTCGTTGATATGCAGTGCAACTATCTTGTCATGATGTTATAGTTTAGTGTGGACACCTCGTGTAACTAGTTCTACCATCGTTCTTTTCCCTCATCCGAATCCGATGAGATTTTGCGCTTCCATGAGATACATCCATTCGCGATTAGATTCACCCAATCTTGCTCTCATGTGGTTATCTTGTAGATGAATTCCAAGTCATCGTCGCTATCGTAGTCGTGCACCGGCTTCATGTAGCATACAGCTATGTGCAAAGACTTTTTCTAAAAAATCATCTTGTGATTCTTAAGAATTATCACTCCATTCATGTCAATGGTCCAATCTATTCCTAATAGCACAGGGTAGGGATTGCTATCATCAATAATCTATATCACTTCGAAATTTGCTAGCGCACTTGCTCCTTCAATATCTACTGTCATTGCCTATGATTGCCCAATAGGTAGGATCTTTTGTTGGTTCACCATTCATAGTTGGATAGGAGACCATTGTAGTGTAGGCCTCCCCATGTGCTCCCATGTTTGCTTTGGCAAAACGTTTGCATTCGATCCTAGATCTAGAATCACTTGGTCCATCTCATATTCTCTAATTTGCACGGCCAATCTCATCTCCCTTTCCATTCCTGTTGTGTGATTTCCAAGCTTCTAGACTACATGCAGTTCTCCTTGTGTGGTCCCAACACATTTATTTATGAGTTCTCGTAGCCCCTTTATAGCCTTGTTGTTGCCCAAAAGCTTCATGCATGTTTCTAGGAATGTAGTGAGCATCGATGGGTTCATTTCCAGCTCCAGTCCTTCATTACTTCCTGAAGTGGAGGCATCCGCGAAGCTCCTCTTGGCTTCCATGAAGGTCTCCTTAGCGCACTCCAAATCAAATTCTAATTCCTTCATTGGAGCTGTGCGAACCCAAGTACTTTCTTCAGGCTACTTACCTTTGTCATCCCATGTCGTAATTCCACTTTAGAGAATGATATTTACATTAAGGTCTTCTTTGCCCAACTCAGACCTCATTATTTGCAGGTTCTGAGTCAGGGGAGGTTGGAGTGCTCCTTTATCACACGACCTCGCTATCACTGTAGGACAATCCTTCATCTCATGATCAAAAAATGTATAATATAAGCATGCTAGTTGCATTAGATTCATACAATCATGGGCATAATTCCTTGGCTCTCATCATTTGTAACATATCAGCTATCTATGACCTCTTCCTGGTCCCCCTCCACATTGGCCATGTCTATGCACCTCAAATCTGGTGTGCACTATCCTTGCGTTCTGATTGAGGGGGCGCATTTCGGCCTAAACTCTATAGGTAGGATGTCGATCAATCATCAACTCATAACTTCTATAGGTGCACTCATCATGTCCCACTGACCTACAGAAATTACAGAACAATTGATGTGAATTCTTGTATACTTCTGTAATAAATGGCAGTTATCTGTAGCATGCTTTCCTCCTATCTAACAAATCGCGCACCATAGTGCAGGCACCACGCTCAGTTCTGCTTGTGCCTCCGGTCTCTATGGCATTGACCCTCCTCCCATGAGGTAATTTGTGAACACTAGTTAGTGGTCCTTGTTGTGCCCCTGGCCCTTGAACTTTATGCACCATACCTCATCGCGCACCTCTGGGCAGGCTATCCTATCTTGTTTCAAACTCTACATCTCAAGGCACAATTTTTTCAGTTGTGCATGAATCTGTTGAACTCCTAGGTTGGGATCTTGTATTGGGGTCTCATGCAATCTCATCACGATGTACAAGGCCTCAGTTTGAGTGGTTAGCCTTTGTTGTGAAAACATGTTCCGTAGATGCGGTGCTAAGGATGCTACAAACCATTTGTAGTGTTGTCCATCTGTTAACGTCATGTTAGCTTCATGAATTGTGCACTTCAGTCATTGATCCAACTCCCAAGGGGTCTCGCCTGAGAGCATTGTGATTTCCTTGAACCCAATGATCGACTGCGCCTCTGACTTTTGCTGGCTAAATTTTTTGTTTAGCGCAGCTTGGATATTCACGATCCCTGCATTCGAATTCTCATTGGAATGCTTAATGTACGAGGTCACAACATGATCCTGTAGAGGGATGACCAACACTGCCTTCTTTATATTGTCATCTATGACTCCCTGCACTTCCCATACAGCTTTTATCATGAACCAAAATTGGTCTAGATATTCATTTCCTACTCGCTTGAACGCTGGTTGCTTTATCGCACTCGCTATATTGCTTCACACTGGTGGCAGAGGTGGTATGGGCAAAGACGGGGGTAAATGTAGTGAAACTGGCCATGGTGTGGGTGGGGGTGGTATGTGCAGAGTTCTTTGCCTTATCAGAGTGATCACACTTCTTGGTGAGACCTTCGCAAGCTCTTCTTCACCCCCTCATGGAGGTGAAATCAAGGGGCTAGTTTCTAGTTTTGTGCTACCTTTGTTTCTATAGATTCTCCCACTTCACGTAGCCCCAAACATCAATTTATTCACATAACCCATTTTTCACATACTAGAATTTTAATCCAAGTGTTCAAATATCTAACGTACTTACCTCACGGTCCATTGAGGAAGCGACGTTCTCCCTCGTTATAGCTGACTAAAGTATCTACCGTGAACTCGGTGATGAATCCTCCTATGATTTGATCGAGCCAGTCATCAATAGCGCTCTCGATATTATCCTTCGATGCTTCCAATATGTGCAACAATTATGTAGTCCACACAATAGGTCTATCGAGTTTACACCTTACTTAGTTATTTTCTAGCTTTGCGATCCACTCGTATAGCTCAGTAGGAAAAGAAGTGAAGAAAATTTCATGGATATTTGTATATAAGTAGCAGTCTAACTACTCTTCCTTTGATAGTAATGAATTCTTGTTTTCCTGCGCCGTGAACTCGTGAATCTTTCTGTCCAACCAATCTTCAATTCCTTTTGTATCAGATTCCAGTGATACGACATCAGACATCTCTATGAAAATCTCGGTCCCAGCAATGGAACCATTTTTTGGTTTGTTGGGGCCAAACCCAGGCTCAGAGTTAATTAACCAAACAAATCCTTGTACTAGTGGCCCTTTTGGAAACAGTCTATAGAGCACAGACTGAGGTCTTATCCGAAGTAGTATGGGGGGGTGCCGGAGCCAAGTTTCCACACCCTTGACATGTCTGAGAGGTTCGATTAGTCCAGCAGTTCGTCTCTTAATGCAGGTTGCTTTGTGCACTTCTCAGGCCTTCACATCCTGATATACTTGTCTTGGTGCAACCCTCACTAGGGGCTGTGGAGTTTCCGCGCTGCGCTATTCCCTTAATTTGTATAAGAGATCTTACTTATCTTCCTAATCTTAGTCAATTATCATCGCATAAATGGATGTCTTATGTTATATTTATTACAACACATTCATAAGGATTGGCACAACAAACAAATAATACACATGCAATTCTAAACCCAATCATAGATTAAAATAGGGAAGGATACATATTAATAGGGTAAACTTCTGTTTATTAATTCTTCCAATGATTACATACTTGACCTGCCCTGCGCACTCAGCTGCAGGGGTTCGCTCACTCAGCTGCGGACTACTAAGGCTCTACGCACTCAGCTGCAGAGTCTTCTCCTACTCTACGACCCAAGGACACTTTTCACTTCGAATTAGTCTCTTAGACTCATCATGATTTTATGTTATTCTCCATTAGATATCTCTACACTTAAACCATCACTTTATTTATAAAATCACATGGTCCGCAAACCATGGGTAGGTCTATCAAGCCGACATTACATTACAAAACCGAGGGTGGACAACCCTATGACTCTATTATAACTTCGTGCTCCATGCCCATAATTCACAGAGTTTTTAAAAAAGACTTGGTCAAAGCTTAGGCTTTAAGCCCTAAAACATGCCCTGGAGGGGATTCCATGCCCAACAAAAACTGAATGCTTTAAAGAGAATGATTTGTACAACAATATAGTATATTACAAGTCATGAAACTTGTGAATCTTTGTGTTTCTTATGCTAAAGACATTATAGAAGAATCCTCATAGGCCTTAACATGCGGTTGATACAAATATGAAATAGAACTAAAAATGTAGTTAATTCAAATATCAAAATGTTTTCAAGATTTATGTTTTGTAATCATTGTTGCTAGTCTAAATTATTTAATCTCTTCTTTATATTACTAAATTCTTGAACTAAATTTCAGATTTGGAATTGAAGAGGCACTTTCTGAACAACCTTATAGAACCAAGAGATAACTCCCCCTTTCTTATTATTGCATATAACACAAACAATCAATAAGCTATGGTGACAAAAGATGCATTGTTGAATCAGAATTAAGTTTTTTGGCGAAATGAAAAGCTTGTATTTGAGTTTTCATGAGTAGCATCCTAGTGAGGATATAAAGAGAAAAGTAGCAAAAGAGGAACACAATTGAATAAAAGAGGTATACAAGATGAAAAACATGCATGAGGGCATAAATTAATATAATCTAACTAGAAAACTTAATTTTGTATTGTGATTATGAGATTGTAGTCTTGTTTCAAGTTGTAGCTTGATAGAGAATAGTTTGTACTAGGCTGATCTAGGGGCCTCCTTGGTTGTAGCTTGCAGAAAATTTTGTGGGAGTTAGAGCTTGGTTGATGTAGAAGCCTCCTCTAGGTTGGAGTGTACCAAAAATTTGATGTAATAGGGAAGTTGGAGCTCTCTTTCACATCACTTTCAACACAAAAATGTGGTTTTCTCCCTTTATATGTTTCCACTTATATCTCATGTATTCATTTGTTTCTTGTTGAATGTTCCAATTGTGTGAACTCTCTTCAACTCTAAATATGCATATATGAAAATGTCTCTCTCTAATAACTTCAAAAGAAATAATTAATAACGGAACATAGACATAAACCATTTGTTGCATAAGAAGATATTTGAAAAAGGAAATTAATTTGATTTAAATAGCTGGGACTTTATAATTAGTAATTCATCAAGCCCCCCTCTCAGTAATTGTCAATAATTTATCAATTGGTATCAAAGCAGGTTGCTTTAGCATTAGTTTTATAATGATAAGAAGGCCTCCATTCATCGTAATTTCTATTCACTAATTACCCTCAACAAATAAATCCCCTTTGTTTACTCTCGACAAATTACACCTTCTAGAAAGTGAGAATGAAGAAATATGTAATGTCTCTTGGAGTAGAAGTTTGGGTTGGTGTGCTGGTAGGGTATGAAGGACATAAGGAAATGAGTAGCTACAAAAATGAAAGACTAAAATTTAAATTCAATGCAAAAACTATGAATGAAATTCTTATTGCATTATGTGAATCAAAATTTATTAAGGTAATGCATTCTAAAACAACTAACGAAATCTCATATAAACTGCAAAATATTCATGAAGGAGATACCAAACTTAAGATGGCTAAATTACAACTATATATAATGCAGTTTGAGATATTAAAAATGATTAAAGATGAAGATATTTCTAAGTTTTTTCTAGGAGTAGATGAAATTGTTACTTTCATGATGGGTCTAGGAGAAACAAACAAAGAGATTGTAATAGTCCAAAAAATATTAAGGTCAGTACCTTCAAATTTTAACCCTAATGTTTAAGTTGTAGAAGAGACAACCAACTTTGGGACTCTAAATAGGAGTCAACTGCCTATTTCTTTGAATAGATATGAGATGAGAACTTCAAAAGGAAAGTTAACTATTAAATATGTAGCTTTTAAACTAGACAAGTCCATAGAAGACAAGGAATGTTCATGATCAAACTCTAATGAAGAAGAAGAAAAATTTGTTAGAATATTGAAGAAAGGTACACGTAAGTACAAAGGAAAACTCCCGTTTCAATGTTTCAATTATGGAATAGTGGGGCATTATGCTTCCAAATGTAGTTACAAGAAAGAAGAAAATCAGTCTAAAGGGAAAGAAAAGGACAAGTTTAATAAAATGCAGAAAGAGAAAAGATTTAAAAAGAAGAGTCCTTTTGTGCAAGTCCTAGAAGTACATTTGAACATTCCATTGAATCCTCCAGTGAAGATGGATTTAGTGAACTTATATTGATGGCTGTAAAAAATTTAGAAGGACTTAATGAATATGAAGAAGAATAAGAATAAGGTGAGGTATACCTTGAAGGGGACATCATCAGTTCCATAGAGGAAATAGATATACTAAAAAATAAAAATAACAAACATAAAGATATTTTTTTAAAATATATTAAAGAAGAGTCAAATTTAGAAGAGATTGTCAAGTTGAAAATTTATTTAGAAGAAGTAAAGAGAGTGGAGGACAATCTGCTTGAACAAATAAAACAGAAAAACATGGAGTGTGAAAGACTAGAAGAAGAAATAATAACCTTGAAGAAAAAGATAAGGAAGGCACAAACTAAATTAAATATGAACCTTCAACATATACAAGGATGTAAAAAATTGGATGTGAGATTAAATGCTAACATTTCTCCACTTATGAAAGATGGATTAAGCTATGAAGGAGAATCTAGTGAAAGTAAGACAAAGGACAAAAAGACAATTACTTTTCTAAATGTTGTCAAGGGATATAACGGTATTCCACATCAATATGAGAATAATAAGTTTAGAAGAACATCTAATCCAAAATAAGGAAACATTGCACGTAAGGAGAACCAACAAAGAATTATTTCCAAAAAATTACACCAAAGAAAATGATTGGACAAACAAACACCAAGCTAAATTAGAGACCATATTTCTAAGGAGACAAGATTATCAAATACCAAGAAGTTTGTATCCTCAAGTATCATCCATCACCAAATATGGAAACATTCTCTATGGATATTGTTATTTTTGCAAAAAAACTAGACACAATGCTATGAATTGTATAGCTCATGTAAGGAACAATAAAATTGAGGAACCATAGAAAAAGTGAAGTAAACAACAGATTTACAAACATCAAAACAAACATGAATCTAGATAGGAATCGATTTGCTCCTATCTTTCATGTCACTGAATGTTTTTACTACCACAATTCTAGACATAAGTCATAGGAATATTATCTCAAAAATAGGAGTTCACAATCCTAAAACAATTGTATAAAAAAAGAAGATAATAAGTAGAGAAAGAGGAAAGAGGAAAACAAGGCTAATAAGTGTGGCCTAGTTTTGTAAGCTCAAATCAGAATAGTCAATGGTATCTGGATAGTGGCTATTCTAGAGATATGACTTGAGATAAAAGTAATTTTTAATCATTAGATGAAAAAAAGGGAATGTTACATATAGAAGTGATGTAGTAGGAAGAATTAGAGGAAAGGATGCAATCAGTTTAAATAATGGAAAAGGAAAGGCTTAGGATGTATTGGTTGTTGAAGCATTTAAACATAATTCATTGAGTGTTAGTCAAATGTGGATAGAGGTTGTTATGTTCTCTTCATAGCTCAATATTGTAGGATTAAATTGAAAACCATAGGGAAATTGTTGGTTAAAGGAGTTCGAATAGAAAACAATTTATATATATTGAAGGAAGATAATAAAGAGTGCTACATCAGTAAACAAGATGAGTCTTGTCTATGGCATAGGAGATTGGGGCCTCTTAATTTTGATCACATCATCTAAAAAAATAGTAGTTAGAGATCTACCAAAGGTAAAGAAACCTAAATATCTTATCTGAAAATCATGTCAAATGGGAAAACAACCTCAAACTTTGTTCAAGTTCAAGTATAAGTTTCCAAGTAGTAAGACTCTCTAATTAGTACGTATGGATTTGTGTGATCCTTTCAACATAAAATCACAAAGAGGAGATAAATACTTCATGTTGGTAAGATGACTATTCTAGATTGACATGGATAAAATTCCTTAGAAATAAGTTAGAATCATTTGAGAATTTCAAAATATTCAAGTACTATAACAAAATAAAACACGCTACAAGATAAAGTCTATAAAGTCAGATAGAGGGGGTGAGTCTACTTCACATAAGTTTTCTAACTACTGTGATGAACTTGGCATAAAAGGGAAGTATACTATTGTAGACACACCACTGCAAAATGAAGTTTCAAAGAGAGAAAATAGGCCGATACAAAAAATAGATAGAGAAATGATGCAATAGAGAATCATACCTCACACCTATTGGGTAGAATAAATACACATAATTGTTCATATTATGAATAAGGCTCATCTTATATCAAATTGTGAAAAGACACCATATGAATTTTGGCATGATAAACCAACATCTATCAAACATTTTAGATCATTTAGAACTAAGTGATACATCAAAAAAATGATGAAAAGTTAGGAAATTTTGATTCGAGGTCAAATAAATGAATATTTTTGGGATACTCATCAAAGGATATAGGTGTTATAATAAATGAGTGCATAAGATTGTAGATTTTGTAGATATAAATTTTGATGAAGAATTTCTTGACAAGAGAAAGGACATAGGTTTTATCAATCCTCAAGACCATCATTATGAAAGTGAAGAAGATGAAGTACAAGATGAAGAATAAAAAAAATGTAGAAACTCATTCAAAGGGTCCCTCAAATAATGTACAAAAGAGTCACCATGACATTCAAATTATAGTAGACAAAAGTGAAGGAGTTCAAACAAGGAGGAAACTTGCAAACAAAAAAAACCAAGCTCAAAATTCCATGTTGTCGAAGATTGAACCAAGAAATTTTAAAAAAGCAAGCGAAGACAAGCATTGGATAGATGTTGTCAATGAGGAGCTAGATTATACTGAAAATAAAAATCCCTAGGAACTGACACCAAGACTAGTAGGAAAGAATGTCATAGGTACAAAATGGGTATTCAAAAATAAGATAAATGAATAGGGATAGATTGTAACAAATAAAGAGTGACTGGTATGAAAGGGTTACTCACAAGTAGAAGGTATTTACTATGAAGAACATTTTACACGAGTGGCATGATTAGGGGCAATCATAAAGTTTCTTCCTTTTGCATGTTATAAATATTTCAAAGTGTACCAAATGGATGTGAAGTTTTACTTTCTGAATGGAGAACTTGAGGAGGAAGTATATATAGAAAAATGAGAGGGCCTATTATTATTAGATAATACTTATGATGTATGTAGATTAAAGAAGGAACTGTATTGAATTAGACAAGAACCACGAGCATGGTACTACAGGTTGGACAAGTATCTATAAAATCAGGGTTTAAAGAGAAGTGGAGCTGGTAGTAACCTATACATAATGACCAATAAATATCAACTCATAATTATGGTTGTGTATGTGGATGATATTATGCTCTAAACAAAGAAATATCATCTAGTAAAATGGTTTTTTGAAGAGATGAAGTTTAAGTTCAAGATGCCAATGATTGGAGAACTTACCTTTTACCTAGGGCTACAAATCCTACAAAAGTTAGGAGGCACATTCATTTATCAAGGTAAATACCTGAAAGATATGTTGAAAAACTTCCAAATGGAAGATTTTAAACCTATCTCAACCCCCATGATGATTGGATGCGAGTTATGTGAAAATGATGAATCAATTGATGTTGATCAAAACATTTAGAAAAATGTGATAAGAAGCTTTCTAGATATTACAGCCTCTAGAACAACTATAAAGTTGGCAGTTAGATTAGTGGCAAGATATCAATCAACACATGAACAAAGTCATCTACTAGCAACAAAAAGGATATTCAGATACTTGAAGGGGACTACATACTAAGGAATATGATACCCGAAACAGAAAAACTTTACATTGACAACATACACAAATGCAGACTAGGCCAGTTGTGTGGATGATAGGAAAAGTAAAGTACGAATGGTTGTGAATTATACTTAGGATAATCATTGTTTGCATTGTTAAGAAAAAATCAATCTTCATTATCTCTATCTACAATAAATGTTGAATACAAAAATGTTGTTTCTTGTCACACTCAAGTGTTGTGGATGAAACAAACTCTACATGATATGAATGTAACCTTTAGTGAACCAATATCTACTAAAAGCAATAATACTAGTGTAATAAGCTTCCCAAATAATCTAGTTCTTCATCCAAATACTAAACATATACTAATAAAGTATCACTTCCTCAAAGAAAAAGTGGTTTAGGAATCAATGAAGTTGGAATACATATTGAAAAAAGAGCAAATAACAAAAATATTTACTAAGTCACTAGCAAGAGAACCATTTAAATATTTAATGAACAAATTAGGGATAGTACCTACACACTCTCTTCACTATTTTGACTTCAAAAGAATGTAGAAATTGCCACTATAGATCAACAGATTATGTAATAGACTAAAGAAAAATACAAGATCTACATCTACATCAAACTTTGTGGAAGCTTAATCGAATTGAGCAAGATAAATGAGAAACATATAACTGAGAATGAGAAATCAATCACACATAACACAGAAGAAATAACCTGGGGAAGGCCTCAGCCTAAAACCCCAATCTTTGTATTATCATACAAGTGGAAATCTTGTTGAAGCTACAAAAAGAATCAGCTCTCAAGCTATCATGCTCTCTCTGCAATCAAACAATACTGCTTATAGACAATCAAAGGGTCTCAAAACCTTCTCCTCTACCCTCCAAGCCTCCTATTTCCTTGCGCAATTTTTCTTGTGGTCCATTGCTTCCACTTGTGTGAATTCCCACCTCACATTGCTCACTTGGCTCAGAAATAACTGCACAAACCTGAAGAAGATAAATCCTTCTACATGGATGAGTTTCCTTTATAGGAAAAATTCATCCACCTAATAGTACATTGTCCCTCCTCTGATCTCGATTGGGTCTCTGACTGAACTGACATGCATAAGTTATTTATGAGAGAATATTCAGTTATCTGGAGAGCAACATTTACATGGATGCATGAATTAGCTAACTGAACTCACATTAATTAAACAAACCGGTTGAATTAATATAACTAGACTTGACTCAATTAACTGAGCCAACTAATTACAACTCATCCCCATCTCTTTAACTAATGGCTAAATGCCTCAATTAATGGAGAAATTGTTGCATGTCCCCACATAAACTTCATGTTTGATTTTCCTTAACTAACTAACTCAAGATGAATTAATTAATTATTTTACAAACAACTCATAAGATCAAATTCGAATTTTACTTCTCTATTTTAGTTTAGGGACTGACTAAAATGGGAAGGTATCCCATAATGCTATTTATAAAATGCTATTTGTAGCACTTCCATTTTTCATTCCTTGTTGTTATGTTCAACATTGGTTGAACTGCTATTTATAGAAGCGCTATTCTTAGAATTTCTATTTTTATCATTTCTTGTTGCTATTTTCAACACTCCCTCTCAACAAGAAAGGCACTCAACTTGAACGAATCCTGAACCTTTGGAATGTTCTGCATGCAACACTTCTCCCAAGTGTTATTGCTCCAGCAACTCTAGAAACAAAAAAAATCCCAACTGACCTCTCTGTGGGCTAGAAACATCCTCACATGTTGAAGCTCCATCTTCTGCTAACATGTGCTCACTCTCTGACCTCTAAGCTACTGCAACACTCCATGCATATCACACCATTGCACACCTCTCTATGCCATCCTGCACTGGTGCAACACTCCTATGCCTCTCACATTGTTGCAGCCTGCTAGCTCTGTACTGTCTTGGGATTCCTGCACTGTAGCTCTCTCTTCTGCTCCATCCACATCTATCTCTACCCACTTAGCCTGTCTTGCTACTCCTCGCCGAGGCTCCTGTAGCAAGGTCTAATCAAAGAGGTTGGGTACCTCAATGATCCTGCCCCTATTCCAGCCTTCTTAGGACTGTCACTCCACATCACCCCACCTCCGGCCTGGAGGTATGGATGCATGTGATCCATCTACCCACTTGGCTTGAAATTGCCCCCTACTGGAGGTCTCTGCATGAGTGGATGCCTCCGCTCGGTCTCCTCTTAGCTTCTCTAGTTGTGGCTACTCCACAACCTCCTGAAGTTGCTTCACCAATTGTGGCTTCTCTACAATTGTCTGAGACTTCTTCTGGTGCTGCATGTTGAGAGGTAATGTATTCTCCCTCTCAACCACCAAGTCTCCATCAGTTGCCTTTCTCCTCAAGGATTTTCATTCATCTTGAACCTAAAGAGCATACAAGTTCTTGACTTGTGAACCGATCTGCTTCACCTATCTAGTGGTGATGTGTCGAAGGAAAATTTTTCCCTTACTAAAGACGACATCATAACCTTTGTCTTCCAGCATTGCGATCGACACCAAATTTTTCCTCAGTCCTGGTACATACTTGACATCGGTCAAGGTAATGCGAGCTCCATGCTCCCTCTAAAAAACAACCGTGCATACACCTGAGACACTATATTTGTCATCATTACCCATCACTATGAGTATCTGGAGATCTTTCTCGTCCAAGGTACTAAACAAACTCTTGTCATAGTCATATGGAAAGAAGCTCCACTATCAAGAAACCAACCACATCCCACCATGGATGGAACCATGCATGTGAAGAGGGTGAAATCCAACTCAAACTATGAGGCCGATGCCTCACATTCAGATCCTTCCTTGGATCCCATCTTGGATTTCTTTAGTGGACAATTTGTAGCAAAATGTCCCACCTCATGACAATGAAAGCATTGCACTTTCGATTTGTCAAACTTCTTCCCACCATAGGAAGAACACGATTTGGGATGAGAATCATTCTCCTTCCCTTTCTTTGCCTTAGTCACTAAGGCTAGATTTTCCTCATCATCTTGCTTCGATGAGGATCCATCTCTGGTGCTTCTTCTTATCTCCTCCTGCATTAGATCCAACCAAAGTCATTCCCAATCTGGTACTTCTTCTCTTCCATTAACCAAGTCTTGATAGCTATGCCAGCTCTTAGGAAGACTGAGGAGTGCAAGACTCACCATGTCATCATCATTGGTCATAATCCCTACACTTCCAAGCTCATTCTTGCAAGTGGTGATCTTGTTTAGATATGTAGAGATCGTGTTGCCCTTTTCACACTTGATTTTCTGAAGCTTGTATTTTAGCGCCAACTTCCTCTGATCATTTTTGTTCTAATATATAACTTTGAATGTTTTCCACCTTGAAAATGGTGTCTTCTTCCCATGGAGACTCAAGACTATGTGGTCTTGAACTCCCTCGAGAAGGATTACCCCTGCTTTAGCCACACATTTCTTCCATTCTGCCAATTGAGTAGCATCAGTCGGCTTGGGGACTTCTTCATCAATGAAGTCCTTTAGACCGTTATCCTCTAATAATACTTCCATGCAATCCTTCCGGGCTATATAATTCAAGTTTCCATCAAGGGCATACTTGTGTCTTAAGTTGTTGAATGCCATTGCTGAAATTGAGACGTGATAAGAACTCGATTTCTATAATCAGGAACCACAAACTTTGAACTTCTCCCTTATTGTATATTTTTCTTCTCCTTTGATCACCTTTGCTCTGATACCATGGAGAAATTCCCATTGTAGATCAACATATTATGCAAAAGACTAAAGCAAAATACAAGATCTACTTCTACTTCAAACTTTGCGGAAGCTTAATCGAATTGAGCAAGATCAATGAGAACACATATAACTCAGAATGCGAAATCAATCACACATAAAATAGAAGAAATAACCTGGGGAAAGCCTCAACTAAAAACCCTAATGTCTATATTATCATACAAGTGGAGATCTTGTTCAAGTTACAAAATGAATTAGCTCTCAAGCCATCTTGCTCTTTCTGCAATAAAACAATACTACCCATAGACAGTCAAAGGCTCTCACAACCTTCTCCTTTGCCCTCCAAGCCTCCTATTTCCTTGCACATTTTTTCCTAGGGTCCATTGCTTCCGCTTGTGTGAATTCCCACCTCACATGGCTCACTTGGCTCAGAAATAACTACACAAACCTGAAGGAGATAAATCCTTCTGCATGGATGAGTTTCCTTTATAGGAAAAATTCATCCAACTGATAGTACATTGTCCTCCCTTTGATCTCAATTGGGTCTCTGACTGAGCGGACATGCATGATTTATTTATGAGAGAATATTTAGTTATCTGGAGAGTAGTAGTTATATGCATGTAATCATTAACTAATTGAACTCACATTAATTCAACAAACTATTTGAATTAATCTAACTAAACTTGACTCAGTTAACTGAGCCAACTAATTACAACTCACCCTTATCTCTTTAGCTGATGGATAAATTCCTCAATTAATGGAGAAATTGTTGCATGTCCCCAGATTGACTTCATGTTTGACTTTCCTTAACTAATTAACTCAAGATGAATTAATTAATTATTTTACAAACAATTGCTAAGATCAAATTCGAATTTCACTTCTCTATTTTAGTTTAGGGACTGACTAAAATAGGAAGGTATCCTGAAATGCTATTTATAAAATGTTATTTTTAGCACATCCATTTTCATTCCTTGTTGCTATGTTCAACATTAGCTAAACTGCTATTTATAGCAGTGTTATTTCTAGCATTTCTATTTTTAGAATCTCTTGTTGCTATTTTCAACAAAGAAAATCCTCAAATACTGTAGAGAATACGAAAAGGAATGTTGTATCTAAGGTGGAGACTCTACTGGAGCAGAAAGGAGTAAAGAAGAGTAGCAAGAATCATATCAAAGTGTCAAGAATCAAAAGTGTATGAGAATCAACAATAATTATGTGTCAAGATTTTGAAGTAGTCAAAGAAGAAATAAGAACAAAGGACCAACCTATAATTGCACTATAAATCCATCTTCTTTATGAAAAGACAACATCAATTAGGTTTATCATTGAGAGGTTTATTGTTTGATACAACACTTATGCGAAAATGTGTATATAACATGTAAATAAACATTCTCAAATATACATAATCTAGTTTAACATTTGCATATCTAGTCAAAACACGTTGAAGATGAGCCTAAGTCAATGTCTATTTGCATCATTATAATTTCTAAAAAGATTTTAGCCTATGAAGAATCTAAATATGTATGTCATATGCATCAAATTATATTACGTTAACAATATATTCAGCTAATATTCTCTAATATATGAAGAAGGAAAATCTAGATATCTCTACCAAGCCAATATGAGCATATTTTGTACATCAAGAAGTTTCATGCTTGGTTCCTTAAATACTTCATCACGAAGTACCATGTGATTGACATATGAACCATATTGTTCTAGAGGTCCAAATGAAGGCACATATATGTAGGAGTTATATTCATATGAAGACATATAGTATGTCTAGCATCTAAACTGTTAGTGCCTAAATCTACCTCAGGCTGAAGGAAGACAGGTCTAGGGTAACATCAAACCATGCTTAACCTGGTAGCTAGCCCTACTAGGTTGGCAGAGGGCTCTCTCCTTGTCAATCTCAATTAGAATATGGCAACTAGGGCTTGAGATGACTTAAATGAATGCTAATTTTAGGCTAGGTATATTAGGTTAGAGGATTTTGTTTGATTTTGATGGTTGGTTGCTGGATCAAATGAAGAAGGCAGCTTTGGGTCTGGGAAATCAACTCAGATTTTTCAGGATGTTCTGTGGGGCGAGGTAGGTAGGTGTTTTTCCACTTTGAATTAAGTGTGATGGAAAGTCTAAGACCAATGAGGAGTTGGGGAGGGCATGAAAAGTTCATGAGTCCTCCTCAAACAACAGAAAACATAAAAAAATAAATGTATTCTCAAGGCAAAGCACTGAATATCAATCGATTCCACCTATCTATCTGGATTCATTTAGTTATCAAGAAAGAAATAGATGCTAGCACATATAACACATGAGAGAAACTAAATAAAAAAGGAAGAAATAATGCCAAGACACATTACCACAAGAATCCCACAAAATGTTGCAAAATCGTAGTTCATTTCCTTGCTAAACTACAAAAGTGATTTACAATGAAGCTCAAAACATCCACAAGAGTCCAATCTTTACAAATGACTAAGAAAGTACATAATATAGGTATCATACTACCTATGCTAGCCATCAGGGGTCGAATCAATGAGAAGTGGGGTGGTTTCAACCATATTTGAACTAAGAACAAGAATATAGGCAATGGAACAACTTGCCTCTAAAACCATGGAAACTAATTCATTCAACTTCAAACCACATCTAACTGATGTATATACCCCATCAAGTCATTTTTCATCAAATTTACATCATATTACATCATTTACCATAAAGCATTTACCAAGGAGAAGAGAAAAAGTCAACTGGTAGTCAAACTAGGTGAAATTATGAGTTTTAGGCAAAATTGGCAAAAATTTGCCTGATGCACAATGCCCTGAGCCTGATGCGCAGTGACGCTTCAAGGTTGCTTTTGGAGGCCTCGCATTTCACCAAATTAGGCCCAAGATAGCTTGTTGGAAATATCCATCTGTTTAGTTTCTGGAACACTTTGAATTTTCTAATTTGGAGCTGATTTTCCCCTTCAAAAGTCATTTCCCCCAAGATTGCTTCCTATGGGTCCAAAAAGTGGCAGTGGGGGAATTTTTTAGGTGTTTTTTCGCTTTAAGTGACCCAGATCTCCGCCACAATTTATGAAACTTTCTAGGTTTCATTTGTTTTTCATGAGGAATCAAAAACTACAATCCATTTGGCAAAATATTGATACAATGCAATGCGTAGCACCACCAACTGAAATGTCGTGTGTTTTTCTTTACAAAATGCAAAATGACAAAAAAAATCCAAAATTCCTTCAAATTTGGTAAGAGGAAACCATATTAAGTTATTTGTTGAGCTAGTGAAGCTTCAGCCAAAATTTTGAGTGTATCATTCTCTTTCTTGACACTCAAGGGTCTCCTTAACTTAGCATTCAGCCTCTTTACCCTTGTTTTGCAAATCTTGCTCCAGGTTAGGTAGTGATGGGCCATATGGCACAACATTTTCTTCTCTTTGTTGGCTTTCTCAAGAATCCTCTCAAGGTGAATGTTTGTCCTCTCAAGGTCATGTGATAAGGCTTGTATTTCAACCTCATTCTCTTTGGTAATCATGTCCTTGAGTCTTGAGCTTTGAGAGCCCAAACCAGTGACATCCTCCTCAATCAAAACAAGATCCATGTCTTTCCCTTCAGTAGGGCCCTCCTCATGCATCTTTTGATTTCCTTTGTCTTTTCCCTATACCTATTGTTACACATTAATTTGTCACCGTCCCTGTTACCCCTTCTCCCGCACCTTGGAGGACTCATTCTGAGACCTGTGAGAAGTGACATGACCTGGAAACACTTGCATTGTATTCCCCTAGACATGAAATTCATATGCCCTAAAGACACCTTCTGCAAAATACCCATAAAAATAGCCCTTTTTCCATTGGTGTGGTTTCACTATGTATAACTCGCGCCAATGGGGGAAATCCTCCAAAGAGGGCACGCCAGTTGGCGCTCTGTCTGAGAGTCGCACTCGTGCCAGCCCAGTTGGGTAAAGTTTTTAAAAAACAAACTTACGAAGGTTCTTCCTAACCCACTCATGAACTAAATCTATATTGAGTTGGGTCAGTTTGGCTTCGAATCTCCATAGGAGGGAAGTAGTTATCCACCTCTCATGGAAGCTTCTTAGTGATAAATCCAACCCCATGAATATTGTGGAAAATCCTAACTCCTTCTCCTCTATCTATAAAAGCTTGTCCTTTTTCCTTTGACAAGCTAGTTCTAGTCTCCAAGTTCCAGAATTCCAAAGATTGAGAATTGTTAAGTTCATGCTGCAAGAAGCCTTCTTCATTCCCATAAGGCTAAATCTAAAGTGAGGAGATAATTGTCCAAGTAACCAAGGAGAGAGAGGCTTGTTACCCATTCCCAACAAGCTTTGCAAGGCATGTGCTGCTGATCACCCAGCCAAAGGAGGATTTGACGTCAGAACTATGGTTGTATTCTTCTTCATTTATCAATAATAATAGATGACTATCATTATGGTTCCACTCTTATTGTCTTTGCAATGATGATTGAGTTATATCCTTTCTGACTGATATATAGTTGCATCTATTGGATTTTATGCTTGTATTTGTGTCATTCTTTGCATGTGCAAGTGTCCGTTCATGAGGATCGTCGGGATTGTGACCTGACGGAGCGAAGGAATAGGAGCGTCGACTCTTCTACAAGTACTAGCATTGGATTCCAGGTAGGCCCTCATCATCGGTCTTTAATTTGCAATTAGGAACCTGTGTGTCAGCATTGTTCGATTATTGCTAGACCCCATTTGGGCTAGTAGGGATCACTTCTGTCCACAGAGGGGATTTACCTACACAACAATTTGGCGACCCCACTGGGGAGTTGGCTTTTTGTCTTGTTGCTTGCTTTGTCTTGTTCTTTGATTTGTAAACTTTAGACGGAGCCTGAAGTACGACCAAATAGTCTTCGAAACGCTATTGCTCCACATTAGTGAAGTAGATCAACGCCACTTGAGTCCATCTCCGGTTTGCTTTACGAAGTGAACGGCTTGGAACTTGCCTTGTTTCTTAGTTGTTTCTTGGTTTCTCCTGCTTGATTAGCTTTCTGGGTTGAGTCCCTGTGTTGCTTCTTGCCCCTTTGTGTACCTGGGTACTGTTGACTTAGCTTTGGCTCGTTTGTTTTTTATTTTTCCATAGCAAACTTGGCTGGAACTCTTTTATAGCATTACAGTCGTGCGAGTTGGCGCTAGTTGCACATTGACAACCCGCGCCAATCCCTGAAAGGCGCTAGTTGCAGCCTGACAGTCGCGCCAGGCTTGGGAACTTTCAAAGTTTGCTTGTCTGTGAGCCCTTTGAGCTTGGTTTTTGTTCTGGGTACCTTTTTTAGACTACTTGAGTGTGTTGGAGTGTGATTTGTTTGGCTTTGATCGTTACCCTTTGGGTGTTTGCTTTTTTCCATCGATTTCACATTTCTAGCCCTAGGGCATCTAGTGGCTTTGTGTGTCGAGCCTTCCTCAGGTGTTTTGATCTTCTAGTGGTCTGGTCGACTCTTTGTTAGCTCCCCTTCACTTGTTTGGTGGTTGTAAATAGTTTTGCTGCGTTATTTGGGTGACTTGCTTTGTCTTCACTTGAATTCCGCTTTGTCTCACTTTGAGCCTAGATTACACGGCTCATTGGTGTCTTTGGGATCTTTCTCGTTCTTTGGAGGTTTGATTTGTGATTTAGGGAACTGAATGTGCTTTTATTGAATATAATTTGTTTGTTATCATTTCTCAAGGTTTGTTTAATGCACTTTGCCATCGACATAAAATAAAAAATCTCTTTTTCTTTGTATTAGTTAATGAGAATTAGAAGCTTTTCATTTTGATTAGTGATTAGTGATCTTGAAGAAAAGTTTGTTAATTT
Organism: Pinus taeda; assembly: GCA_000404065.3. Taxonomy (NCBI): domain Eukaryota; kingdom Viridiplantae; phylum Streptophyta; class Pinopsida; order Pinales; family Pinaceae; genus Pinus; species Pinus taeda. The sequence continues at coordinate 145,382 of APFE030634776.1, read as the reverse complement.
CCATTAGCTACATTAGGGAAGTTCTTTGTTGTTTTGTGATCATTTCGTTTGCATGAAATCTCTCCAACCCTCTCGTAACTAGCATTCATCGAATGAAATGACATATTTTGGCATATAGTTTGCATTTAGGGAATTTTGAGATATCACATACGATAAGGCCTGAAAACTGAAACCTAATACAAGATAAACTTTAAAATGAACTGAATAAATCTAACAACGCATTGGAACATAACGCACACTTTTTAGAGGTCTAGGCTAGAGACGTGCTCTGGCATCGTTAAACCTAGTCACTTTTGTTTCCACTCAAGGTTGTGCGATTCCCCCTTCTGTGACTCAATAGTGGTCTAGTATGGAATTGTGCTCCCACGTACCGTCGAGTATATGGGGAGAACCCACTAGGTTATCATCCTTTATCCATAGGAAGCTGTGTCTGCCACCTTAAGACCCATAACGCACCGAACATAGCATTCAGGAAGATTGACTACCGTACGGAAAGTACTTGGTTTTCATACGATTACCGAGGTGTATATGCAGTTTTACGGATTGTCTGGTACAACTTTTGCCTAGTTCTCCAGAGTAGTCACTTTTGATCCTTTTCGGACTCCCTAAAAGAAAAGGCTCATTTGAGCACTTGTCACTTCAGGCTCATTAAACATTCGAAGGCGACTAGAGTCATCTTTTGGTCCTTTTCTCGACTCTCTAAAGATGAAAAGGCTCGGTTATGTCCTTGTGTCTAAAAATTAAATTACCTGTGATCACACGCCCTGTTAGATTATGTTTGTTGGCCATTTGATTGTGTGTCTTGACTCTTTTTCAGCCCCATGTGCGATTTCCAGTTTCTGATGGCAACTTTTCCAGAGTTCACCAACCCAGGAATCCCCTCTTAAGGGAATCCTGGTCAATTTCCTCCTTTTGGGAATGTTGGTGCTCCTTACATGGCAACGTTGTCCCTTCCTAGGTTAATTGTTGGGTTGCCTGTTTGGTTGTTCTAAACCTCTGTGGTCCCTAATGTTTCAACTACTGGTTAATCTGTTCCTCCACCTGAACAACATCATATTGATTCCAAGGTGGACCTCTCCCCTTCTTCACTTGTTTCTATGTCCTCATCTTCTACTTCGCTTGGTGAAAGTCTGGATTCAAGTAACCAGGTGGCTAAGAAGAAGAAGAAGAACACGAAGAAGAAGAAGTCTCCTAAGCGAGAGGCTAAAAGTGCAGCTACTACCCCGAGTACAGCTCAGGTTGGGCCACCTTCTGCTCCTCTGCGGAAGGTCAAGTTTCCTTGTAAATTGTGCAAGGATGACCATATTCTTTGTGACTGTCCTGCCATTCCGAGGATCTTAGAAGTATGGTCTCATGATCTAGCCTACCCCTCATCGTCCTCTGAAGCTCATGGCAATGCTACCTTATCAACTGGCAATGGTAAGAAGAATGGGAAGATTCGATTCCCCTGTAGGCTATGTGAAGGCAACCATCTCCTTCACCTTTGTCCACTCATGGATAAAGCTTCCGTTGTTTTGGAAAGTCTTATAGCTTCCTCACCCCAACTCCCTGTTGGTTATTAGAGGCTCTCTTCAGACCCTCTCCCTGTCGACAATGAGATTGACTTAGATTCTTCTCTTGTCCATCCTCCTCTTTCTGAACCTGACTGTGCTACGCATGTTCCAGACCAACCATTGGTCGAAGAGAGTGTCAACTTGGGTTCGCTGCCTGTTGATCACTCTGGTTCGGAAGAGTGTCATGTTCATGTTCTTCTCATCACGTCAGATTCTACTGAGTCCGAAAACGACTCTCCTGTCCCAGCTGATCCCGAAAGTCCTTCTTCGGGGCAGGGGGTAATCATACGATTCCCCCACCAAGTAGTTCGGTCATTTCCTTCAACTAGAGTCACCTGACTGCTTTCTGCCTTCCATCCCATGTGCCTTTCCAGATTACAGTACATTCCTATGATAAGGGAGTACCTAGCACTATCTCGGATGAGGGCGCATCTGTCAGTCTTATGCCTTTTACTACTTGGAAAGCTTTGGGCTCCCCACAGCTTGTGTCGGTCGCACAGAATCTGATGGCGTTTGACGAAGGAACTAGTCAACCATTAGGGATCCTTCCGAAGTTCCCTATTACTTTGGGAGGCAAAACCGTCTATATAGACATCCTGGTTACCCAAGGTGCTTTAGATTTCAGTCTTCTCCTTGGCTATGACTATGTTTATGCCATGGGGGCCCTTGTCTCTTCACTTTTCTGTGTGGTTTGATTTCCACACAACGGAAGAATCATGACTATAGATCAATTATCGTTCTTTAGTTCCCCGGTGCCTCCTGCACAGTTGCCATCCCCTTTTGGTTTTTATCCACTGGTTGTATCTGTCCCACCGCAGGTCAACTACGTGGCTACTTTTCCCGTGCATGTATCTAGTGATGTTGCCGTCGCGCATAGTGTCCTGGGGGCATTGGGTCCTGACTTCCAAGATGTTGTCCTTCCACCGGGAGTGGCACTCTTGGACGCCATGACTTCTTGTTCATTATGATGAAGTTTGGTCGGAGCATGGTTCACTTTCCTATGTCAAGCTCCTTAAAAAATGAAACTGGGTCTGGTCGAGCATAGTTCTTGATCTTGTGTCAAGCTCGTTAAAAAATGAAACAAGGGTTATGAGGATGGTTCTTTTACTGTGTCAAACCTCATTAAAAAATGAAACAACTCCCTTTCCAAATCGAGTCTTTTGATTAAGATCTCGTAAAATACAAGTCGATTCTTTCCAAGATCTCGAAAGTGAACCTTCATCCATCCACTTTGTTGAATGCAATGAAGCTTGGGGGGCATGTACCTCGTTTTGCGTCATTATGCTAGGGGCATGCAAACTTATAACAAGCATAGTTTTTCGTTTCAAGCTTGTGTAAACATGAAACTGATTCCAAGCAGAGTTCTCCATGGTTCAAGCTTGTGTAAAAATGAACCCATGCCCAAGTCACCTTTAAGCTCTTTTCTGACCGTTTAAAGATGAAGAGATTGCCGAGTTATTCCTCTTGACTCGTTAAACGGACATGAGAGGTGGTATTCTTTAAACTCTTTTCCGACCGTTTAAAAACGAAAAGATTGTCGGACCCTTGTCGTTTCCGGTTCGTTAACGGTCACAAAGCGATGTGATTTTGATCGCTTTTTTACTTTTTCAGATCAGAGTCACTATTTATGAAAAGTAATGATTGGACGGTTCTTTCGGGCATTATTTTATACTTTTTTGGACCCGAGAGACACAACTTTACAGAAAAGGACACCCCTGGAGTTTCCTTTTCTGCTGTCTTTTCAAACTCTCTAAACATGAAAAGACGCTGAGTTCTTCCTTTGTCAGACTCGTTAAAACTTGATGACATCGGATTTTGTCGAAATGACACACCACAAGCATATGCTATCCCCATCAAGCTTGTTAAAAATAATTGGGTTACTCGCCAGAAATGGTGGGGGAAAAGAAAATTTTGGGAACCATATATTATTGTCGTGTCGGCAGATGTCGCTCTTGGAACATGGCACTTCTCTGCTTTCGTGTTGCCGGGTAGGGTTTATCTCATCTCATTTTTCACTTGCCTCCGTGGGTTTGGGTAATCCTATTTGACCTCTCATCTGGCTCATTGCTCTCGTCATTCATACCTCTGACCAAATCAGCAATACTGCCAATTCCACTGTTCGTGCTGCCATATGTTCAGAAGAGTTGACCTCTGAAAGAAACAACCTCCGTTTGATAGTTCATTACAATCTTATATTCACAACATTATCTCTCTGTCTCATGTCGATGATGTGGGAAACACTATGGCCCACCTTCGATCAAGGTCACTTCCTGTTGACTTCAGCTCATTATCCAGGAAGCTGATCTAGAGACTCCCTACCGGTGCCTTAGACCCTGCATGCCTCAATGCCAAGTTCTTCGTGTTCGACGTGAGGTTTTCATCATTGGCCTATGATCGAATGATTCTACGGGTGTTCGACTTCATATCACTAATTCACACGCCGTATATTGTACCTATAGTACCTTGAGGGCCATTGTCATTATTGGTGGTACCTCTTGTGTCTGTTAATAGTTCCCAATATTGACTGCTAATCAGACGATGTTCATGTATGTTCGACTTCAGCTCACATATTCACATGCTTGAACTTGTAATTCTGTTCGGGTCGAGATGGAGCGCAAGACCCTGGATTGTGTCTGTTGTAATCCAGGCGTGATTCTTGATACATGACTCATTCACTGGATGGCTGCGACCATACCTGAGTCAATTCATTGATCCTAACCAGATGGTTGCGTCCATACTACGAATCTAGATTATCATGTACTCTCTTATGGATGGCTGAGACCATACCATGTACATCATGTATTTGAGCTATCAATTTTATCTCTCAATGCAGATTCTCGGCGGCAGCTATATGTGTTCTTGTAAAGCATTTCACCCCTCTCTCTCTCTCGGGCCTCATGCTTTAGGGGGCATCTGTTACACAGTAATTTGTCACCATTGGTCACCGTCCCTGTTACCCCTGTTTTCATACATTGGAGGATACATTCCCGGACCTGTGAGCAGTGACATAGCCTAAAAACACTTGCATTATGTTCCCCTGAGTATGTACTTCATGTTCCCTGAAGACACCTTCTGCAAATTATCCCTGAAAAGTGCCCTTTTTCCATTGGCGCAGGTACACAGTGTCTTATCCGCGCCAATCACTGAGATCCTCAAAAAGGGGCACACCCATTGGAGCTCTGTCCTAGAACAACACTCACGCCAACTAAGTTTGGTAATGATTTTTGGCAAACACGCACCCATATGTTTTTTCCTTTCAGATCATGAAGTCTTTTGAGGGAAAAATTCCATCTGATAGAGGTTGAGAGTCATCATCTATCCTTGACATCTATCCTCAGTAGCTTTTTGGAGATAATGTCGATCCACAATGGGCATCCTGGTGCATTGAATTTTCCTCCCTTCTCCATTTATAAAAGTCTGTCCTCATGCATTAGACAAGCTAGTTCTGGGAGTTCTGGAGTTCCGGAGTTCTGGAGTTCTGGAGTAATGCTAGTTGTGATTATGCTTGTCTGGAGTAATAGTAAGAGTCTTGAAGCATAGGGAGGTTATGCTGTTGAAATCCTGAGAGAGAGAAGGTCTATTGCAAGGTATACATAGCTGCTCGCCCAGCCAGAGAATAGGTTCAACGTCAGAACCTTGGTTATATCTTTCTCTGCCTATTATTCATTAATAGATGACTACTGTTATGGTTCCATTCTCATTTGTCTAATAATGGTTAATTGTGAATTACATCCTTTCTGACTGATGTATAGTTGCTTTTGCTAGATTTCACGCTTGTGTTTGTTCTCTCTATAGTGGAGGATCGTGACCGACTAGAGCGAAGGAGTGAGAGCGGCATCTCTTCCTCAAACAAATAGCACTGGAATCCAAGTAGGTGTTTGTTACCCACTTTTTAATTGCAACTAGGAACTTGCAGAGTAGCATTGATTGATTGTTGCTAGACCCGTTTTGGGCTAGTGGGATCACCTATGTCCGCAGAGGGGATTTACCTGTTCAACACGATGCTTAAAGAATTCCAGGTATACCACCAAAAGGCCATGCCCTATCACCCACAAGAAAATGGAATGGTGGAAGAATTTAACAAAATCTTGGAGAATGCATTAACAAAGATCTATAACATGTAGAGGAATGACTGGGATGTGCATGTACATACATTTATATGGACATATAGGATGACTTACAAGAAGTTGATAGGCCAAACACCATTCATATGGTTTATGGGATTGAATTAGTGATGCCTATGGAATATATTGTGCCAAGTCTACGTATTTCAACTTTTACAGAGATGGTGGATCGCGAGACCTTGGAGGAATGGCTCGCATAGCTGATGGAGTTGGAAGAGGATCTCTTTCTTGTTAGCTTTCACCATCAAGTACAAAAGGAATGAGAGAAATAATGGCATGATCGACATATTAAGCTATGCACTTTCAAGCTGGATGATTTAGTGTTGCTATATGACAACACATTAATGAAGTTTCTGAGGAAATTTCAAATGCACTAGTTAGCGCCCTATTTTACTAAGAAAATCATGGATGGTGTCGTAGTTTAGCTCGTGAATCTGAATAGGGAGCCATTCTATTGGAAATTGAATGGAAGTAGGTTGAAAATCTATACAGGGGATCCTGGCCCCATGCAATGACTATATGGTTGCAAGGCAATCTTATTGCTTCAAGTAGTTGCAAGGGAGTGCAAGACTATAAAATACACTACCCAATGAGGAGAAAAATATAGAAAGGTGGTTGTGGAATAGAGGAAAGGGGTGTGACATGTGAAGCTATGATGGATGAGATGTGCCATGGAGGATGGTGTCACACAGTGGAGTTCAAAAGTAGCCGTTGAAGTCGCTATTCATGTTTGGATAGCAAAAATCTCATTCGGAGGAGAGGGTAGACAACATTTATGGTGAAAATATTTGAAGATATGTTGCCAAAGATGCATTTGTGATCAGAAAATGGAGGGAACGATTAGATTTGAATTCAAAATCACCTATAAATCAGGCATGTTGGTCCGCCAAAGAACACTTTCCTTTCTGACGACTGTGTATGAGCCCTCTTGTTCTAGCTATATGAAATGAAAGGTTTTGGAGGACTTAGTTTCTAGTCCAACATTCACAAAGCTACCTAAAATTAGCCAACGATTTACTCTCCCACAAATGTACGGTCTAGTTAATTCTAAAGCTGTCGTTTCTCAAGAGGAAGGCCTTGAAGTTGTATCCATGGAATCTATGCCCTCAGTGCCTACAGCGCCGAGGTCGCTTAGGCCGAAGTATTCAGATACTAAGGAGAAACAAAAGAAACCTGTATTAGTGAGGTAGTCACTGAGGAAGAACCCAGAGGTTCGTCAGAAGGAGAATAAGGACAACATGAAGCATCCAAAGAAAGTAGTGGACTTGGAGGCAGAAGAAATCTACAATGGCATGGAGGAGTTAGATGCAGAGGAGGGTGAGCCTATCACGAGGCTCCCAGAGTATGTCCCTCTATAGAAACAGAAAATGAAAGTAACCAAAGACCCAGATTCAGGTAAATTTATGGTCTCTATGCCACTATTACCAAAACAGGTCATTTTTGAAGGCACAGTATTAGCACGCATCCCAGTGTTGAAGATGGAGGATTTGGATCTTGCTGACCATGAGAAATTCCCTCACTTAGCTACTAATAATTACATGATGAATATCTGGTATGAAGAAATTGGGTTTAGATAGGTGGAACCCATGAAATGGGTCAAAGGTGTCGAGCAGGCTAGTTTACTACACATGCTTTATGTACCATGCTTCCATCGATTGATTATCAACACTATGTGTTTTCACCATCTGCTTGCACTGGTGAATGATGGGTGCTTATGGCTTGGTGAACCCATCCCTATAACTCATATGCTAATTCATAGGATTACAAAGCTACCCTATAAAGGGGCAGACCCAGCCAAGGAATGATCAAAAAGTCATGTGGATATTCTATCCACTCAATTCAAGAGTAGGCAGTGCATTTCGCTGCCCAAATTCTAGCTAGGAAGATAATGATGCAATTTCATGCGGATGAAGTTCTAGTGCCAGTAGTGTTGTTGGATGCACAGTGTGCGAAGGGTGTGCAGTACAACTAGGCACAATACTTATGTAAGGAATTCCTAGCGAACGGTCGCGAAGAACAGGAGGACAACAAGGCATTTCACTATGCCTAGATCCTATTGCTAATTTTACTAGTAGCATGGCACTTGTTGGAGGATAGTCAATTTCATCCACAGGAAGAAGATTTACCAGAGGAAAAAAAGTTTGCTTTACTATGGGAAACAAAGGATCTAGAGAGGATAAAGGAATCAAATATTTTCTTGATATTGGTTCAAATGGAACTCCACAAAGTAATAAATTAGTAGCCAAGGTTGTCTCTAACCTTTTTCAAGAAGTTGAGGGCCTTCACAGAGTTTAAGGACAGCTTCCATAATGTCTCTATCTGGGTGAGGCAAGACCCTAAGCATATCTGGCACAAGTTTCCATACCTGGTCTCGAAGAAAAACGTATAGGAAATTGTGGGGAGTTTGCTAGAAGAGTGACGACAACCCACAAATGTTGGTGTAAGTTCCTGTTAGGGTGAAGAAATCTCTATTGCGTAGATGAAAGTTGCGAAGAAATGAAAAGAAGTAGCACAGGAAATGCAGCAGGCATTGGCTGAGTAGAGAAATAAAGAAGCTACTGCTAAGGTAGTTGTTGAAAAAGAGCACATTAAGAAAGAGCATGCTGAGATAGAGAGTACCAACATAGAGGAAGTCAAAGAATTGGGTTCCCAACATAATAAGGAACAAGAAATATTTGAGTAGGGTGGAGAGAGAGGGGAGGAATAGAGTACTTCCTTCACATTAAATAACCAGAGTAAGCAGAAAACTATCAGGCCAAGGAAGTAGCACAAATTAGATAAAAAAGCATGCATTGACCCAATAATTCTCATAGAAGGGAACCTCAATGAAAATGGGGACAAAATCATAGACATCACAATGGATCTGTGGAAACATTGAACAAAATTATATGCATGTGTTAGGCAGTGTTGAGAAGGATCTGCGTGAGCTGCAGATCCAAACATGAAGGATTCAAGCAAGCATAAGGCAAGTGAGAGGGGTGCAAGTGAGCTTGGCACAAGGGATAAAGAGAGTGGTGGAGATGGAAAGGACTCTGGACCTCAGAGTCATCTCCTTATCAGAAGGATCAATCCTCATGGAAATAGAGGAAGACCGCACCCTACTGGTGATGGTCAAACACATAGGGGTAAACTTAGTTGTGCTACCACATTAGAATCTCCATGTGCTGCATTAGGGGGCCTCGAACGAGCTTAGAATTAGAGAAAAACACACACATGTAGTGATCAGTGAGGTTAAGCTAAACAATGAATAGATATTCACCGAGAAGGTTCAGGCTCTGAGAGAAAAGGAAGAGCTAGAAGCACAAATTCAAACCCTGGAAAAAACAATAATGCAGGTGTGCAATTCAGTCCCATAATTTCATATTCCAGAAGATACTGTAGCTACAACGAAGGTCAAAAAATTGGCTACTGCAGTACGTGAATCAAAATATGAGATAGACAGAGTCATGTTTGACTTCCATATGAAGATATAATAATCATAGCTAAAGCTACAACCGACTACTTTGCCAAAGGTTAGGGCGCAACGCGATGCATCCATTAAGGAGTAAATGAATACTTTGGATATTGTAGTTAAAGGATGTGATTTTATTTTTAACCATGCCATGGAATTGTGGGACACTTTGCAGGAGGACCCAAACCTACACAACTTGAGTATGGAAATCGAAGAGGCCTAGTAGAAATATGATGAGATCAGGGTGCCATGCACACATTACTGCTAGTTTAGTGCTTCATACACCTACAGGAAGGGAAGCTGATACAGGCACAAGTACAGGAATTGTAGCAAAAAGAATTAGTTTTAAAGGCTCGACATCAACCTTGGATAGAAGAGGCTAGCTAGATTTCTCAGACCATTCAAGAGAACTGAAAGATTTGTAGTAGACTCATAGGACCATGCAACTTCTAGTAGGGGGACCAACTACAAAAAAGATGGTTGGAGAGGTGAAGAAGCCTACAGTACAAGGTACTGTGGAGTTGAATGCATTGAAGTAGTAGTTTAGTGAGATCTCCCGTAAAGTTGAGAAGCCAACTAAGTGACTCAAGGGTGAGTCACCATATTTTTGTTGGGAGCCCATTGGGATAGGGTCTCTACGGTCAATTTGGTTTAGTTTAATCAATTTTTGAGTAGAATTTTGTAAAGATAAAGTTTCCACGAAATTTGGAAGTGGAGTTTGCAGCTAAGTAGGAGTCAAAGGGGATTTAACACCTTGTATGGGTAAGTGATAGGATGGTTTTGAGACTCACCCATAGGCCATGGGCGACGGTATTGTAATAGAAAAGCTATAAATATTTGAGTCATAGCAAGTACAGAGAGGATAATGTTTGGTGAAGAACAAGTATAAGGGAAAGTGTTAAGGTGGAAAAGCTCTATTTTCCTATACTTATGCAAATGGGGAAGCTCCTACAATTCGGTTCGTGGAGACCTTGGCAAGTCTGCAACTGAGTGTGTGGGCCCCTGGAGCTGGGTGCACATGAGAGAATAATCTATAAATTGAATTTTGAATTTAATAAAGACCATTTTGGATTGATTCTCTTGCAGTTGTTCCTTGTTCTTAATTCTGTTTAAGTTTATTCATTGTTCCTTAATGATTTGTTTTCTATAAGGTAAAGAGTGTTCACTATGAAAATCTGTCAAATATCCAATATCTATGCTCGAAATGAGTAATCAATTGTTTCTACAAAAGTACTAACTAAATATTTTATGATAAGTCTTTGAATCATGTATATCTACACAAACACAAATCGAGGGTTATTATTATTTACTAAGCGAAAGTTGTGAGTCTGCCTCTTTTAGGTTTGAAAAGCCTAATCATAGACCTTCATGAAGGTCTAGGATCCATTTGTTAGAGTTGTAGTAGTGGACCATAGGAAGATACAAATTTGCGCAAAGGCATATCTATGCTACAAGGGCTTCATAATACATATCACACAATCTCTAGATGTAGAAATCCAGTTCTAGCATCCCCAAATACTGCTTAAGGTGAAACTGTAGCCTGTGATATGTAGGTTGTCGCCGAAAGGGCCAAAATTTAGGATTTTTTTGATTGAATTGATTAACTCTGAACCTGGGTTAGGCCACCTTAAGGCAACAACTAATAGTTGAGTTGGACATATTTTTCGGGTACACTGATACACCTCACAACTATCGAGTGTAGCTTCCATCCAACATGATGTCAGTGGTTCATAGAAACATGAAGTTCGATGAAGAGAAGGCCATGAGATGTTCCCTTGAGAGGGAGCTTCAATTACAAGCAGATGAGGATATTTTAACTCCAAAGGAGAAACCTCGGGATGATGTGAAGAAGTCACATGCAGAGGAGGAGAAAGTGGAAACACCCACTCATGCAGATACTTGCATAGATGGAAGGAAGCACACTAGAGAGGTTGACAGATTGATGCATGATGCTAGAGAGAATGTGGGAGAACCCACATCACAGTGTAGGAAAATGAAGTCATAATATTGGTATAATGGCTACATGGATCTGGTGAGCGAGAGTGTAGAGGTTTAGCCATCCTCATTCAATGAAGAACTACAGTAAATAGTATGGGTTGATGCCATGGTTGAGGAGTATAACTCCATTATCAAAACCAATGTTTCGGAAGTGATCCCATGACCAATAGACAATTCAGTGGTGAGTTCCATATGGATCTACAAGGTAAAGAAATTAGGAGATGGGAGTGTGGAGAAATACAAGGAAAAATTTGCTACTAGAGGGTTCTCTAAGGTGGAGGGAATTAATTACAAGGAGAACTTACCTCCAGTAGCAAGGTACTCTTCAATCATATCTATTCTAACATTGTCTAGATAGATGGGATGGTAGATACATCAGATGGATGTGAAGACAACATTCCTCAACTATATGATTGGGGAAGAGGTGTATATTTTGCAGCTAGAAGGATTTGAGACATTCAACAGAGAGTTGCATGTTTGTAGACTCAAGCAAGCACTATAAGGACTAAAAAAAGCACCTCGTGCATGGTACAATAGAATTGATAGCTATTTCATTTGTTTGGGCTTCACCAAAAGTGAAGCAGATGTGAACCTTTACCATATTGTGGTTGAAGGTAAATTGTTGATTATAGTATTACATGTCGATGATTTGATTCTAACTGGTGATGAGAAGCTGACAAAGTCTTGCAAAGAGGATCTTGCAAAATAATTTGAGATGAATAACCTAGGGCTCATGCATTACTTTCTTGGTATGGAAGTATGGCAAGGATATGAGGAATTGTTTGTCTCTCAGGGCAAGTATACCAATGAGATAATGAACAAGTTCCACGTGGAGAGAAATAAACCCATGGAAACTCTTATAGCAAGTAATTAGAGGAAGGAAGATTCTAATTCAAGTGAAGTAGTGGAGGCTACTATTTATAGATAGCTTGTGGTTTCACTTTAGTATTTTGTGAACAGATGATAGAACATGTGTTTTGTAGTTAACCAGTTTAGTCAAACCATGGTTAATCCAACCAAACTCTATTGGAAGGAAGTTAAACATGTGTTGAGATACCTCAGAGGCACCACTCAATTTTGGTCTTTGGTAGAAATGGACAAAGAGAGTGAAGTTTCAAGGCTTCACACATTCATATTGGGCAAGGATTGCATCTGAGAGAAAGAACACATCAGGGGGAATCTTTAGTATTGGGTCAATAATATTTTCTTTATATAATAGGAAGTAGAGATCATTTGCACTTTGTTCGGCAAAAGCAGAGTACATACTTGTTGGTCAAGAAACTTGTGAGCCTATCTAGATGAGGAATATCCTTGTTGGGTTATTGTTGGATTGAGGGGGCCTGACCCAACTTTAATGTTAAATGGACAAACAAATCCCGACACTACTGGCCCTTTTGGCATCAACCTGTGGAGCGTAGACCAAATTCTCACTCGAAGCAGTATGGGGGGATGTTGGAACCAAGTTTCTACATCCTGATATGGTTGTGATGTCATTTAATTCCTTCTATTCTTGCCTTTGCGCGGGTTACTTCATTCTAGGGCTTGTAATACGAGCCCTTTATTATGTCCTTTAATACCTCTGCAAAATGGTATGATCAACCTTCGTGCAGCCCTAGCCGGCTGCTCAGGTACTTTCGCGCTACTATGGTAGCGTGTTGTGCAGATTCCCCAATTAGTCTAAGTGATTTTCTTATCTTATCAAATAATTAAAGTTAACACCGCATAAACATATATCCTTGATTGTGTTCAGTTATCCAATTTATTTTTATTCATTTGCGCACCATATAATCATAATAAAGGAAATTCATACATAGCATATCAAGATGCAATAACAGAACAAAGACACAAAAATTGTTGAATATCTTTCTTTATCAATATCTTCCAAGTGTTTACAAACTTTGTCCACCCTGCGCACATAGCTGTAGGGGTCCACGTACTCAGATGCAAACTTCTACCCTAGACCTCTGTGCACTCAGTTGCAGATCCTCTACCTACGCTACGACCCAAGACTTAGACTTATTACTTCATCGCTACGACTCTCTTACATTATTCATCATTCTATGTCTCTAAAACTAATTAGAGCTTAGCTCTTTTTATACAATCACATGGTCCCCGGACCATGGGTAGATCTCTTACAACTAAATTTACTTTCCAAAACTAAGGGTAGACTACACTTTATGAGACATAACACCTTCATGCTCTAGGACCACAAAATTCAGAGACTTTACCATTTTATTACAAAATTTAACTCAAACATGGTCTTTTAGCCCCAAAACTGCCCTTGGGGGATCCCGTTCCCAAAAGGCCCCCAACACAAACATTGTGACTCGCCCTCGAGTCACTTAGTAGGCGTGGAGATCTTTATGTGAAGCTCATCAAGCTTAACCCATATGACTACTACCTTGGTCATGCACTGAGCTACCGTCTGATTCACATCTTCCATCGTCTTTTCGGTCACTACTCTTGTGTTGTTATCCTAAAGCTTTTGTTGTGTCACTTGCAGAGTCACAAGATTTCCTTCAATATTTATTTTCATGACGTAAGCTTCCTTGAGCCAGGGATTTAGTCACACCTTCAGCACTGCTTCCTTGTGCAGTGCTACATCCACTTGTTCCTTCAGCTGCTTGGCCTCCTGTAGCATGGTTGGCCTCTGTGTTAGTGCGACGGTTCGCACTATGCCCTTAACTTCGTCGTAGCACTGTTGTAGATTACACACTTCTATCTCCAACCTTTATACATTTGGGTCCTCTTGAAAGTTTGTCATGACCTCAAATGATTGCTCTAACAACTGCATGCAGTCTTCTACTGCACTTTCCACCACCGCGACTGCCTCTGTGACAGTGGTCACCCGTTGTTCCTTTACTTCTAGGAGTGTGGAGGGCTAGACCCTCAACTATAACTTGGTAATTTGTAGGTTCAAATCTAGCTAAACCCATGCCATATTAGTCTAAGTTTCGCGCACCGCTATGGCCAACCTATGGGTGTGTACCACGACTGGCTCTTCCTCCAGAATGGCCAACTCTAGGACCATTATGCATGCCTCCTCAATGACCTGCATGATCTTCTTACTCTGGTTGGTCACCTCGATCTCAGTGGCGATGGAAACGTTTCTTTGTAGGGTCGTCTGTTTGTTGTTGATCCACTGTTCATTGATCACATGGAGGGCGCGGTGTTCTCAGGCCCGCATTTATGCAATTACTCCATCCTGCAAGAGGTAGAGTGCTTCGCATGGAAGTGTTGCTAGGTTCAGTCGAATTCTATTCAAGGCACTAACAGTGCGCCTGTCAACCTCGTTGTCCATGGTCAGTGCTCCATTTGACAACACTATCACACAGGAAGTCTTCATGTGCAGCATATGGATATCCTTTGAAGTGTCAATGGCCAAGCTGGTAGACATTGTACCACCGTACGACACATGGGTCTGCAACTCTTACAACCTAGTCTGGATAGCTCCTAGTATGATCTGCTACTGTTTTTCAAATTACTACAGGGCCTCCGCAATGACATCTCTAACTGTATCACTGATATCATGTAAGTCACCCTCCATCAATGTGATAGGGTCCAACGAGGTCTTGGTCACCTTGGATTTCTTTCTACACCCTCCCTTCTCTAGCTCTCTTGGGCGCTTAATGTGGGTAGATGTCTCTTAAGGGTTCGAACCATGCTGCTCTATTTCTTCCTCTTCTGTCTCAGGCAAAGGTGACTGCACACCTTTGTTAGGGCCATGCTTTGTTCCACTTGTCTACTTACCTGCTTGTTTTTTTGCTTGTTCCACCTAAGCCTTCTCAACGGCCTCCTTTTTCCTCTTTTTGACCAGCTACGCCATGTTCAACTAGGCATTCTCCTTCTTCTTTGGCATGGTAAAATTGCTTCCACCCACTACCAAGGCCGTGGTAGTGTGCCACTCTACCAGCCATTGATCAAGCACCGCATCAATGGCATCATCCATGGCCAGATACAACAAGTCGTACCACTTCTACGCAGGGTCCTTCGGTGCCCTGATAGATACTCTATGGAAATCAGCTTTGAACTCGGCATAGCTATGTAGGTTAGCATACATAGTGGGTGACAATCACGACTTGAGATTGATGGCCATCTTGATATTCATCTCCATCAAGATCCAGAAGATCTTGCTATCCTGAACTCGCTGCACTTCCTTGGTCACCCACAGCGAAGCATACTTCACTACTTCAAGGAGGTTTGGCACAACCAAAGGGAACTGGCTATCCTCTGGTAGCTCCTACACTACCAACACAATTCATAGTAAGAGCCATGCATAATGGAATGCCTTGCTTTGCTCTTGTGCTTCACGTCTGTTCATTAGGAACTCTCTGCAAAGGTAGTCCAACCAGTTAAACTAGACTCCTTCCACGCATTGTTGTGCTAGCACAATGACAGGCCCTAGAACCTCATCAACACGGCACTTCCGCATCACCTTCCCTGCAAGTATCTGCATTTCTACCTTCATAGTGGTGTCGCAAATGCTGGATAGTGGCTACCCACGCGGCTTCTTCACCAACTTGAATTTTTCCTTCATTGACTCTACAAGAGCCTGTTCGCCACCCTTACCACCAAAGATCGTTAATAGATTATCACATGTATATGACAGGCACATTATGCGATGAATCAACATAGTTGTGATGGATATCAACACCTCCAACCATAGACACCCATCATGTACCAAGCACAGTAGCTGCTTGATGACCAAAATTGTTGCCGGGGTGCGGTTATAGTGCGACACCTAGAGCAGGTTGAGCAACACTTCCTTCTCTACTCCTTTGAGCCACCTTCGTGGCTCCAATGCAGTCATTCTTGTATTTGTGTCTATGATGTTGTGCATCAGTTCCTCGGTCACCAGGTGTGAGAACTTTTCATGGTCCACCATGTCCTAATCTTCTAGCTTTAGTATTGGCACCTGTACCAAATGTTGATCGTCGAAAGAAATTTCATCCGATAGAAGAGTGGTTTGCAGGGGAGTCTTACTCTCATCAATATCCTTTGGGACCTTGGATTTAGGCTTGCGTGGAGGGACATAGTCTGGAAACCATGTAATAGGGTCCACACCTAGGCTTCAACCTCCTCTACCTCTAGTCCCATATCCTCATTGTCCATTGGGATGTCTTCGGTATCCTCCTCCTCAGCTTCTAGGTTTATAGCCTTGCCTTTCTCGTGTGTAGTGGGCTTTGGTGGGTTTTGCCTTGGCGATGTGCACACCAGTATGGCAAGTTGCTTGCCCTTCTTATCATTCATAGTCTCCTTAGTTGGGGTTGGCTTTGGTCTTGGTATTCTTGGTGAGTTAAGGACCTCTGCCAATACTTCCGCTACTTCTAGAGAAACTACTTTGGGGGTAGCTACTTCTACCTATTTTTCCATATCTTCTACTAGCTCTTCTACTACTTGCTCTATATTGATAACTTCTGGGGGTGCTAAAATAACACTCTCTATCAGTGTTCCTAATGTCTTGGGCAAGTTTGCAAATATAGGAGTCTATTTTAGAGCCTCGAAGAACTTTGGGTCCATAGGTGTCTAAGAGCTCAACAACTGAACACTAAAAATGCCAAGTGTTTCTCGTTGGATAGCCAATTATAATTTATAGGGAATTTTGAATTCAAATTTGACCGTTCCCCCACCCACTCCATTTGGCCACACTTATGCTGTCTTTTCATGAACAATGACTGTAATGATCAGTTCCCAGCCAACCTACATGATTTCTACCTGGGTAGTGCAGCTCACTCCGTGTTGCCATGGACCTAGTGACACTTCCTTGCTTTGCACCATCTTCCAATTATGCAGCTTCCTAACCTAGGTAGTGTATTTTATAGTCTTTTGCCTCCTTTCAGCTACCTGGAGTACTAAGACTGTGCTACCTTAATCTAGTCACATGTTGTACTATCGCTGTATGGCTTCAAGCGACTATCATTCACCTTTCCAGGGAAGGGTTCTCCATTCAATTTGACCAGTTGTACCGCCCCTTCTTCGGTAATCTCCTTAATAACATAAGGCCCTAACCAATGATGTTATGCTCTTAACCTGCAAGACGATACCAGAATACCAGATATGTGAAGAAATATACTGAGAACATAGAACAATGAGAAATAATAGCAAATATTTTATTATTCAGAAATCAATGTTCACTTGCCTCTTCGAGGGAGCAACCTCCAATAGATCAAAGCTCAATTACAAAATAAGACACGATGCTCCTCGAGGGGAGTCTCTATCCTTTATGTAGGATTCATACATGTAATACCATGGGGAAATACCATGGTTCTTATTAATACCATCTATCTAATACCATGGCCCATTTACAACTAACTATGGTCCCTTCATTAAATACGGGTTAACCACTTACAATTATCAATATCGGCTTTATTGACTCTTTACTTAGCTATAACTATGACTCGATCCTATTACATAAATAAGGGAGTTAGGGTGGGACCCTAACATGCCCTCCCCCATAAGAATGACCTTGAACTCAAGGCTGAAGCTACGGAAACTACTGAAGAATAGTGGCTAGTTCCCAAGTTGCATCTTTTGAAGAGGTGTGTTTCCACTTGACGAGGACTTCCTTGATCATTCGGCCACGCAGGTGCCTTTCTCGTGTATCAAGAACCTATTCAAGTTGGATCTATATTGACCCTTCTTCATCTAGTTCAGGTAGATTGGTTTGAATTCTACAATTGTTCCCAATCACTTTCTTGAGGCATGAGACATGGAAAACTGGATGGATTTTTGCAGTGGGTGGCAAAGCTAGCTTGTAGGCAAATTCTCCAATGTGCTGAAGTACTTGATACAATCCGTAGAATTTTGGAGATAGTTTCTGACAACCCTTGTCTTTGAGTGATGTTTGCTTATATGGTTGCAGCCTCAAAAATACCTAATCCCCTTCTTGAAATTGACATTTTGAGCGATGTTGATCTCCCTGTTTCTTCATACGGTTTTGAGCTTGATGAAGATTCTCTCTAAGGTGGGCCAGTATGGTTGTGTGGTTTTGTAGGATTTGATCCACTGCTTGTACCTTCAAGAATCCCTTGATATAAGAAGTAGGGGAAGGAGGGAGTTGACCATAAACTGCTTCATATGGAGTCATTTTGGTCGTGGCATGATAGTTGGTGTTATACCACCATTCAGCTAGAGGTAACCACTGTACCTAGAGATGTTTCTTTTCTGAAGTGAAACACTTAAGGTATGTTTCCAGACATTTGTTGACTGCTTCAATTTGACCATCAGTTTGTGGATGATAGGAAGTACTGAGTTGTAGCTGGGTACATTGTAGCCAAAAATGTTCTTGCCAAAAGTTACTGGTGAAGACCGGGTCACAATCAGACACAATGGAAGTGTGCATGCCATGCAATTTGAATATCTGATCCATGAAAGATTGAGCAACCAAAGTCAGTGTAAAGGGGTGGGGTAGGGCGCAAAAGTTATCATGCTTAGAAATTCTGTCCACAACCACCATGATGACTGACTTGATTCCTATCTTCGGAAGACCCGTAATGAAATCCATAGAAATCTCCATCCAAATTGAGGCTAGGATGGGAATGGCTGTAATGTGCCTGGGGATTTGACTATTTCTCCTTTATGGTGCTGACAGACATCGCATTCAGCTACAAAAGTAAGAATTTCCTTTTTCATGCCTATCTAAAAAAAAGATCTTCGAGTGTGAGCATACGTCTTCTGAAAGCCTGAATGTCCTATAGTGGGAGATGAGTGCAACTCCGCCAAAATGCAGCTTTTGAGGGTGGATGTTGGTGATATTATGACTCTTTCCTTGTAGAGAAGAATCTCATCCTGCCACGAGTAGCCCACTGTGGAATTTGGATCCACCTATAATTGATTAATGAGTTGGGAGAGCTAGGGGTGTGAAAACCATTCCTTGCGAGCCTCTTCAATCCATTCTGAAATAGGAAGGGAAATTGTGGGCAGGGTACCTTCCTCCTCAAATTGGCAGGATAATGCATCTATTATAATATTTTTGCACCCTTTCTTGTGAATTATCTCATAATCATATCCCATCATTTTGGCGAGCCATTTATTTTGTTGTGGCGAGGGTCGGCGTTTCTCCAAAAAATATTTAAGGCTTTGATGGTCTGTGCGGATTTGGAAATGTCGCCCCAATAAGTACAGTCACCAGGTATCTATTGCATGTAATATGGCCATCATCTCGTTCTCATAGGTAGATTGTCCTAGATTCTTCCCACTTAGTTGTTGGCTCATGAAGGACAAGGGTAGAACTTCCTTCATTAAGACCACCCAAATACTTGTACTCGAAGCATCACATTCAATCACAAAAGTTTTGGTGAATTCGGGTAGTGCTAAGATTGGAGTGGAACACATGGCATGTTTGAGAGATGTAAAGGCTTGTTGTGTTTCATCATTCTAGAAGAATGAATTTTTCTTGAGGATTTGAGTGAGGGGCCTAGTAATGCGACCATAATTTCGGATAAATTTGTGAAAATAGCCTGTGAGACCCAAAAATCCTCTCAGGCTCTTCAATGTCTTAGGTTGAGGCCAATCCTACATTTATTGGATCTTTTTGGGGTCCACCCTGGCACCTTCACGCCCCACAATGTGGCCCAAATACTCAACTTCTTCCATGCCAAAAGAACACTTGGACATATTGACAAATAATTCATGCTTGCGGAGCAGTTGTAAGAGAATATCTACATGCCAAAGATTTGCAACCCAGGTGCGACTGTAGATGAGGATGTCATCAAAGAAAACAAGGACAAATTTTCTGAGATATGGTTTGAGAAGGTGGTTCATAAGGCTATGAAAAGTGGATGGGGCATTACAAAGACTGAATGGCATGAACAGGAACTCATAATGGCCTTCATGAGTTCGGAAAGTAGTCTTTGGAATGTCTACTTCTTTCAAGCGACTTTGGTGGTAGCCTGAGTGAAGGTCAAGCTTAGTAAAGAATTGAGCTCGATTTAGTGCATCGAGAAAATCATCAACAACCTGGATGGGAAATTTATCTTTGACTGCCAACTTATTAATGGCCTTGAAGTCTGGACACATATGCCATTCCCCATGTTTCTTTAGAACCATGACCACCAGCGATGAATAAGGACTAATGCTAGGACAAATGACGCCTGCTTCCAAGAGTTCCTTGATTATTTTTTATATTTCATTCTTTTGGGCAAACAAATATCTATATGGGCTCAGATTTGGTGGTTGGGCTCCTAGGACCAAAGTAATGCTATGATCATGTTCCCCTCTTGAGGGTGGAAGCTCATGAGGCTTATCAAAGACTGGCAAATGGTTGTTTAAGATCTGTTGCATCTCATGATGAATATGAACAGGATTGGGTTCGCAGGCCTAGATGGCATTAAATTGAGCTATAACTCCATGGCGGCCCTATTTTAACAATTTTTCCATCCGATGTGAGCTGATGATAGAGGGAGCTCCTGTGTGGAGTTTGCAGAAGGTATGTGTGTGGTTGTTTTGCTTAAAGCTCATATATAACTCCTAGAAATCCATTGTGATTCGGCCAAGTGTGCGAAGCCATTCAGCACCGAGGACAATGTTGCACCCTCCCATGTGTATGGAAAACATGTGGGTCTTTAATTGATAATCCCCCATTTGAAGTTTGACATTTTCACAGCTGCGTTCACATTTCATTATTCCCCCATCAACAATTTGGACCTAGAAGTTAGAAACTACTCGGACAAAACAATGCACTGCTTCCGCAACTCTTTGATGGATAAAATTATGTGTACTTCCACTATCAATCAAGACTATTATTGGTCAATGCTTAATAAAACCTTTGATTTTGAGATTTTGAGGCGAAGAAATCCCTGCTAAACCATGCAGTGAGATAACCGGTTCTTTAGGTACATTGTCTTGCTGGTTGTCCTCTTCTTCCTCCTTTGGTTTCTCAAGTGGTGGGGCTTCCTCCGATGCACTGTGATCAGTAGCATCAATTTGAAAAAATTTGGAATCCTTTCATTTATGCGCAGGGGATTATTTTTCAACACAGTAGTAACATAATCCTTGCTTTCTTCTTTCCACCATTTCTACTAGTGACACCTTTTGAACCTTGAGTGTCTGGGTAGTGCTTTGAGCCTATGGGGGGCGACCCTTGGCGATGAAATTTGGGTGATTGGACTAAGCCATCAATGCAAATTCGACTTCACGAGCTATCCTGCAAGCATGCAGCCATGAGTTAGGGTGATGCAGTTGGACATGGGCTTGTATGGCTTCCTTGAGACCACTGACAAGACATTCCGTGTAGAACTCATCATGTAGACCTCCAGTGCGGAAAGCTAAGGCTTCAAAGGTTGCAATATATTCATTCATTGTTCCTATCTATCTGAGCTTAGTAAGACAGCCCAAAAATTCAGATTCATGGTCAAAGTGATCCATAAGAGCTTTTTTGAATGTCTCCCACATCAAGGGCCTACCATAGCAACGTTGATGCCATTGCCACCATTGCCATCTTTCATTGTCCAACTACATGATACCCACACTAAGCTGATTCGCGTTATCCAGGATGTAATTTAGTGTGAAATATTGCTCCATTTGTGTTATCCATGTGGCCGAGTGAGAGCCATCAAATTTATACATGTCCAGCTAGGGTGGTCATGGATGGGATTGTTGGTGGGTGCCAAACAGGTGAAGAGACTGGCTAGACTCACCCTCACTGTTTTCATTGCCAATATATGCCTCCTCACATGCCTCCATCTCGCTCTTATAGATTTTTGTAGTTAAATCCTTTAGTTGCATTACGATCTATTTCAAGGATGTCCATCCTCTCATTTGCCATAGCTTGGGCTCTAGTTTGTACCATGCACCAAGATGATTTACTTGAAATTTGGGACTGCCTGAATTTTTTGGCACTAACAATTGAATGGTACCACCTTGCTTAGATAATTATCCTAATTCTTATGGGCTAAGTCACCAATAAGCACCCTGGGTGGTCCCAATGGAGTTTTACTCCTTGCTTAGGAATAACACAGTAGCTGAATCCTGGAGATGTCAATGCTACCAAAAGTCCTGCGAAAATCTCACCCAAGTATAGGAACCCATACAACTACTCAGATTTGGATGGGAGATTTGATGGATCTGAGAGATCTAAATGGCTGATTTGATAGATCTGAATGGCAAAACTAATTGCTATTGTGGATCTGATGGATCTAATAGATCTGAATGGGTGTTTTGATAGATATGAATGGTGGAACTGATTGCTACTACTACGACGAAACCCCACTTGATAGATCTGATATGGCAGAGATTATGCGTGATCTAGAGATAGATAAGGAAACTATGGTCTCCAGGAGTGTCGACACTACAAATCGCAATATACATAAGGGTCTAATAGTAGTACTCGACCCAATTTTTTAGGGCACTAACCAAGGAGGATCAACCATACCTTTAGCCGTACAACTCGACTACCATATCATATGGGTGAGTAATCTCTACGAGTGTTATTCTTGATGTACTGTAGTAGCAAGACGGTCGACGGTTTATCTATGGCGAGGTTTCAAGGGAGCTAGGGGACTTCCAATATACCTAGAGGGTACTTGGAAGATAGTCTGTGTGTGGTTCTCTCTAATGCACTACTACTCGAAGGGGTAACCACAGGGATTACAAGGGTGTCCAACAAGTGTGACCACCTCTTGTATTTCCTATGTGCATACCTCCCCAAATCCACAGGTTTATGCACTCAACGACAGATCCTGTGGTTTAAAGATGCCCAAACATGTCTCCAGCCAAACAAATATTGCTAAAAAATGGAGATCCACCGGCCCTGGAAAATGCTCTGATACCATTTGTTATGCTCTTAACCTGCAAGATGATACCAGAATACCAGATATGCGAAGAAATATACCCAGAACATAGAACAATGTGAAATAACAACAATTATTTTATTATTCAGAAAGCAAAGTTCACTTGCCTCTTCGAGGGGGCAACCTCCAATAGAGCAGAGATCGATTATAAAATAAGACAAGATGCTCCTCGAGGGGAGTCTCTATCCTTTATATAGGATTCATACATGCAATACCATGGGGCAATACCATGGTTCTTATTAATACCATCTATCTAATACCATGGCCCGTTTGCAACTAACTGTGGTCCCTTCATTTAATGTGGGTTAACCACTTACAATTATTAATATGGGCTTTATTGTCTCTTTACTTAACTATAACTATGACTTGATCCTATTACATAAATAAGGGGGTTAGGGTGGGACCCTAACAAATGCATCCTGAAATTCCCTAGAAATTTATCAAACTTATTATCATAAAACAAAACTACGTCATTTACTTTAAATGGGCGTAGCTTAATGTGTCGATCATGCCATGCTTTTTAGCGCTGCTTTTGGACCTGCTGGTGAAATCCAACCAAAAATCTCCCTTATTTGAGCTCATCTAGCTATGTTAGCCTCTCCTCCAGGGCTCCTCAAACCGTCAGCTATGCATAGACTAGGCACAATGTATTCCATAGGCATTACCACTTCAACCCCATAGAAGAGCCTAAAGAGGGCTTGCCTTGTCAACCTCTTGTATGTCGCTCAAAAAGCCCATAATACTATAGGCATGTGTAGGTCCCAATCATTTGTCTGAGCATTACAAACCTTGGTCAGCATGTTCTCGAGCACTTTGTTGAATGCTTCCATGATTCCATTAGCCTATGAGTGATAAGGCATGCTCTTCTTGTGGTATAGCTAAAATTCCTCCATCAATGCACTAATCGTCTCATTTAGGAAGTGTGTACCATGATCACTCATCAAGATCTTTGGACAGCAAAATCATGTCAATACATTCTCAAATAGGAACTTCGTGGCAGTCGCACCTGTGCAATTCTTCACTGACTGCACCTCTACCCAATGAGTCAAATACTCTATCGTGGTGATAGTGTACCTTGCTCCTATCTTCCCTTGTGGCTAAATGGGTCCTGCAAAATGTATTGCCCATTTCTCGAAGGGTTGCAACATCATTTGTGGATTCAAAGGCATCTCATCTCTCCGTGATGGCCTGCCAGTCCTTTGACACACATCACACTTCTTGCAATATGCTTTTGAGTCTTGATGGAGGGTTGGCCACCACAAACCTGTGTGTAGAATCTTCTACGTGGTTGCTCTCCCTGCATAATGTCCTCCCGCATTTCCCCCATGAGCATCCATGAGGATGCTACTTCTTTCGAACTCAGGTACATATCATCGCAATATCTCATCAGTCCCCATCTTATACACATGCCCAAAAATGACATAGAAATATTCCGCGTGCACCACTAATTCCTTTTTCTGCTGGACAATGTATCCTTTTGGTGCAGTACCTATTGTTAGGAAATGTATTATATCCTCAAAATGACCATCATCATTGTGCACTACAAATAGTTGTGTGTCAGGGAATCCTTCTTCCAAGTTAGCAGTTTCCTCCCTTGTTTTGATGTGCGACAGATGGTTTGGTCCTGCATTCAGTCGTCCAGGCTTCATGACAACTTCAAAATCATACTCCTAGAACAATAAGATCCACCTGTAGTTTCTCTCTCCCAACACAGGCTTATTGACCAGGTACTTCAACATAGAGCGATCTGTATACATCTTAAAATGGCCTCCCAAAATGTACTTCCTATACTTCTAGAGTGCATACACCATAGCTAGCCCTTAACACTCAGTGGTGGAATAGTTCTTCTTTGCTTTAGATAATATTCGGCTTGCGAACGAGATAGGATGATCTAAGCCTTCTCCATCACCCTCTGTTAGTACTGTTCCTAGCACTATACATGACACATCGATATGTACATGAAACTCTTTCGTCGAATCCAGGAAGACTAGAATTGGCACAGTGACCATCTTTTCTTTTAATATATTGAAGCTCTTCTTATAGTCATCATTACAACAAAATGTTACATCCTTCTTCAACAATTTCTCTATAGGCATGGTGATCTAGGAATAGCCTTTGATAAACTTTCTGTAATATCCCTTATGTCCCAAGGTAGTGCGCATCTGTTTCACACTCCTCGGTGCTTCCAAGTTTAGTATCATAGCAATCTTTGGGGAGTCTACCATCAGTCCCTATCTACAAACCACATGCCCCAACAAGTTCCCAAAAGGAATAAAAGATAGACACTTCTTGAGATTGAGTGCAATCTGGTATCTTCGATAGGTATCTAGCATCAGGCGCGAGCTTGCTACATGGTGTTTAACCAACCCAAACACAATCTAGTCATCAAAATATACCTCTAGGAACTTATGAAGAAATTCCTTGAACACAACAAAAACTACGTGTGAGAAGATTGCAGACACATTCTCCAATCCAAGTGGAATTACAGTGTACTGAAAACAACCCCACTCATTCATGAAAGTTGTCCTGCTCCTATCCTCCGGCGCGATTTTGATCTGGTGGTACCCAAAAACCCATTAGTGAAGCAATATGCTTCCTAGCCACCTACATTGTCCAACACTTCATTAGTGAATGGAGTCGGGAAAGGATTATGTACACAAGTGTCATTTAGCATTTTGAGATCCATGCATATCCTTATTTCATCCTTCTGCTTATTTTCCTGTACCACCATTGGACTTACCCAGTTAGATTCTTCCACATGCTCAATGATGCCTGCTGTGAGCATCTTGTCTAGCTCTAAGTAGACCTTTTCCTTATATTTCGGATTGAGATGGTAAGGCCTTTTCTTAACCGACTTTGCATCAAGTCTCAATGTAGTAGTCATCATTCCTAGGTCCACGACTATCCCTTTCAGATTCGTAAACTTGGTAGGGAATAAATCTTGGTATTCATAGAGAAATTCAATGACCTTATCCACCGTCGCATTATCACAGTAGTCTCCAATCTTCAGGAATTTGGGTTCTACCTCCATACGAATGTTTACTTGTTTTGTTTTCAATGGTATGGTTATATCAGGGTTCTCAATTTGTGGTCCTTGAACCTCACGACAACCTTTTGTTTCTGGAACGTTAATCTTCCATGGACCCTTGTCCTCTTCTTTAGCAGTTACATTATAACATTCTAGCACGTGACTCAACTTAGTAGCCCATTCAGGCTTAATCAGGTCCAAAGGATACTGTGGCATTGATCTGATATTAGATCTAAGACAATTATTAAGGTATTTACAGACTCATGTGCAAGGATTTTTCTATGTTACCTTATGCAATGGATCGATAAGATTGCGAAATACATAGAAAATGAAGCGGTTAAAGAAGCATAATAGACAACACACATAAACAAAACAAGTTTAATAAAGAGTTCACCTAATACTCCTGGGATACATCTCCTGGTCCAGCCTTCAGTGGTGGCCTCTCTATTATGTCTTCAAAACTGAGTTTTAAAAAAGTATGAGCTCAACTTGAGTCTCAACACAAAACAAGAGTTTTACTTAAACCTCTCAAGCCTCTCTGAGTACACAAACTCACTCTCTCACTCTTTGTCTCTGTCTTTGCTTTGTCTCTTGGCACTGCCTCCATTTGTCTTTTGTTTTCTATGGCTTTAAAGCCAATCTACACTGCCAGTTCATTTCCTCTTCTTGGCTTTCTGTCTCCTAGCCTCTGTCTTCTCAAATCCCTCTTCTAGAATTAAATAATCATTGCATAATGCCTTAAGGGGAGGTGGCCACCTATTCTGCAATGGATGAGTGCATCGAGCCTTTGAAATCCCTGAAACGGCCGCTTTCTATTAACACAAAGAAACATATTCAAAACTATGAAAGTATGCCATAACACTGTTCATTCGGACTTCAAATATTCATAATCATGTCCTATCCTCCTATCGGGTCTACCTTTGTAGCAATATCACATCCCCACCATTGTTATGGGATATCCGGATCCAACGACTATGGTTCATTTTAGCTGGCTCTGTCGTACATAGGTTAACTGCCCGATAAGGGTGGTTTCCTCTCTCCTAAGCCTGGACATGTGGCAGCCTATGTATGGGATCGGGCGGAGCCCAACCCAAACCACTTCCCACCTTTGGCCTCCCGAAATCCCACTTGTTTCATCGATTTCCGTTCTATATTAAAAATTCATTAAAACATTGAAAACCCACTTTATCAAACTTGAAATAGTATTCAATAGCATTAATAAACCCCTCTCGGGTCTGGTTCATCTCATTGGCGATTGATCTTTATATTTCATTTATTTAATGAAAATCACAAATGCAAAGGAAATTGACCTTTCCTGGATTTCAAAATATATCAAAATTCATTTATAATTGTTATCAGGTTCGACCATCGCATTGCATATATGTCTCTGTATATAACCCCGCTCCATTGTATTTTCCGATAGCAATATTCTGATGCAACTTGGACCATCGATCTGCGAGCTTGATCGATGGTCCTCATTGACCCCGCTCATTGCAGTCACATATATCATGGGTTCTCCGCTGATAGCCTCCCATTTCCACCGCTGATTGCGATTCGCCGATCAGATCTAGAATGTTGATCAGCCAGATCCAACGGCTCCTATGAGTTCACTGTTCAAGCCTCTGATACTCTGTTTTTCAATGTTTTCTTTGTGTTTTTGTCTACCAATAGTGTTTTTCCTTGTTTTATGAAGGTTTGCCGATGCGATAAGTTTGATCTTTTGAATGATTTTTATAGACTTAGAGAGTATTCTAGGATCCATTTTGATCACGCCTTCCCATTTAAAAGGATTTTGGATCACCAAAAGTTGGTTTTTAAGCATCAATCAAGTGAGGATACAACTTCCTCACTTCTCCAATCTCTATCCATTTTTCACTTCTTGGTTTTGAACCTTTGAATCCAATTCTCAGGTACTCAACATCCCCACTGCGCATAATTCTCACCTTCCTATATAGAAATGTGTCTTCCTTCAACTCATTGAGATATTCAGACAACATGTCATCAATAGAAGGCAACTGAATTTTCTCTTTGGGATCTTCAACCAATGAAGGTTCAAACAGTCTTAAATTTTCTGCATTTACCACTGAATAGATATGCATGTATGCTCTCAAATCAAGGCGGAAAGCATTTTCACCAATTTTCTCAAGTATCTTGAAAGGCCCATACCTTATTGGCTTTATCTTCTTTCCTTCACCTTACATTCTGTCCCCTTGCTAATATACAGCTAGACTTGATCACCAACTTGGAAACTATGCTCCATCCAATGCTTATCATGCCTTGCCTTGTACTTAGCTTGGCTTCTCTCTAGTTGTTCCTACACTACCTGGTGAATTTCTTGGATATGTTTAATGAACTTGGTTGCTTTTTCCACATCACTGTGTCCATCAACTACTGTGTCTTTACTAAAGACAAAATCCAAGGGAGACCTTGGTGTAAAACCAAAACAAGTCTCAAAAGGAGATCTTTGTGTACAAGAATGTTTAGCACAGTTGTAATCAT
Source organism: Pinus taeda (assembly GCA_000404065.3). Lineage (NCBI taxonomy): Eukaryota > Viridiplantae > Streptophyta > Pinopsida > Pinales > Pinaceae > Pinus > Pinus taeda. The sequence continues at coordinate 116,940 of APFE030634776.1, read as the reverse complement.
GTTGCATATAACATAAATGTTCATCTCAAAGCTTGGGATGCTTGCTGTAATAGCCCATGAGAAAATGTATCACTGTCCTGTTGACCACCTCTACTTGGCCATCTATTTGTGGATGAAAGGTTGTGCTCTTCTTCAGCTTGGTGGTCATCAACTCCTGTAGACTTGACCAAAACTTCCTAACAAATTGGGAATCTTGATCAGATACAATAGAAGTGGGCAACCCAAAATGCACCCAGACATGCTGAAATAAAAACTTCATTGTTTTCTCAGCTGTAATCTACTTGTTACAAGGTATTAAAATACACATTTTCCTTAACATGTCCACAATAACATATAAATAATCATGACCTTTTCTAGATTTTGGCAGTCCCCCAAAACATCCATTGAAACTCTCTCCCAAGGATGAGAAGGAACTAGAAGTGGAGTGTAAAAGCCTAGTTTTCTATTATCGGGCTTGCTTTTAGCACATATTATACACCCTTTAATATATCTAGAAATTGTTTCATGCATTCTTGGCCAATAACAAAATCTTTGCAGCTGTGCAACTGTTTTACTTACACCAAAATGACCTGATATTATAGAAGTGTGTGCTTCATAGATTATGTTAACTCTTTTAGTTTGAGGAATGCATAATTTTCCCAAATGATACAAGATTTGGTCCTTAACATGATAATCCAATTTTTCTACTTGATTTCCATGACTTAAAGTTGCATATACATCTTTAAAATCTACATCTTGAGCATTTTGTTCAATGTAGCTTTCATGCAATACTAAATTATGCTTAAGTATAGTAGATGCATTTATAATTGGTTTGGATAACATATCTGCAACTTTAATGTGTATTCCTTTCTTATACCTGATGACTAGATGAAACTGCTATAGAAAATCTATCCACCTAAAGTGTCTTGATCGCTGCAATTTAGTTTGTAAGTGTAAATATTGAAGTGGTTGATGATTAGTATGAATGATTATTTCTTTGCCCAATAAGTAATGTTTCCATTTTTTCACACTCTACACTAATGCATACAATTCTTTATCATATGTGGGATAATTAACTACTGCGGAATTAAATGCTTGAGAATGATAACATATGGGTTTATCATGTTGCATCAACGCTGCTCCCATGGCATAGCCATTGGCATCTATTTCAATCTCAAATGGTCTTTGAAGATCTAGCAATGCTAGTACTAGTGTTGTACTAATCTTTTCTTTCAAGGTGTCGAAGGCTTTCTGTTGTTTGCCTCCCCACTAAAACACCTTGTTCAATCCTGTTAAAGCATGTAATGGAGCTGCAATCAAGGAAATGTTAGCAATAAACTTTCTCCAATATTGTGTTGCTCCTAGGAAGCTTCTAAATTCTGTAGCGGATTTGGGTTTAGGCTAGTTCACAATGACTTCAACCTTAGAGGGATCTATCTTCAATTCACCACCCCCTACTATGTGACCCAAATAATTCAAAAATGTTTTGCCAAATTCACATTTTGATACTTTAACATAGATATTTTTTTTTTTCAAAACATCTAGAGTCTTCTTTACGTGCTTCAAATGTTCTTCCCATGTTTTACTGAAAACAAGAATGTCACGTAAATATACAATTACAAAATCATCAATAAAAGGTCGAAGTACATCATTCATAACTCTGATGAAAGTGTCAGGAGCATTAGTTAAGCCAAAAGGAATAACTGGCCCTTCATATAGCCCTTGCTTTGTTTTGAAAGCGGTCTTCTGTGCATCTTTTTCTGCTACTCCGAGTTGATGGTAACCACTATGCAAGTCCAACTTGGAAAAGTAAACAACTTCTTTCAACTGATCAAATAGATCATTTAGGCGAGGAAGAGGATAACGATTCTTGATCGTTATTTTATTCAGTGCTTTGTAATCAATGCACATCCTCCACAAACCATCTTTCTTTCTCACCAACACAATTAGAGATCCACATGGTGATGTGCTTGGCCTTACAAACCCTTTCTCGAGTAGCTCCTGTACCTGCTTCTTGATCTCTACATTCTCTAAAGCGGATAAAATGTACATTCTGATGTTAGGCAGTGGAACATCTTGCTACAAATTAATATCATGTACTATTTCCCTTTTGGGTGGCAGACCTTTAGGTTCTTGAAATAGGATATCATATTCTGAAACAAATTTTTCTAAATCAGCTTGTTGTTTAGCATCACAACCTTCAAATACATTGGTTTTATTAGGTTTCTTTTCCTTTACAACCATTAGTAAAAATTGCTTGCATGAATTTACAATTCTTTTCATCTGCCCTGAGTTAATGAGAGTGTAGTTATTTTTGAGCTAATGAGCTTTTACAATATATTCTATTCCATCTATTGTGAGTTGATATTATTTTCAGCTCCATAGAGAATGGCTTTTCTATCATACAAGTAAGGACTTCCTAAAACAATACCACACATATCCAAGGGAACTATATCCAACTCAACCTCATCTACAAATGCTGACCCAAAAGCAAACCTATGTTTACATTGTTTGGTCACTTGTAGCTTTTCTTATCACACACCCAACCTCATAGATATGGCTTCTTTTGAGGTGTGGTTAGTAGTCCCAATTTCTTTACAATTGCTTCAAAAATCAAGTTTACTTGTGAGCCACTATCAAATAAAGTATCAATCTTTTGATGCTTGGAAATAACTCTAATATGAAAAAGCTCATGCCTTTTCCTCTCATTTTCTTCATTATCAATAGTTTGTGTAGAATTACTAGTAGATGATTCAGAATTTTTACCTTTTATACCTGTTGCTGCTATTGTTGTTTCATCACCTGAGTCTAACCCCAAATCTTTTTGAATATCAGCAACAATCTTCTTCTTTTTTCCATCGAATTTCTTGGGTTTCAACTCCGGATGCAAAGACCAAAAGTGTTCACCATCATGTCCATCCTTCTTCCAGTGAGTGCATGAATTATTGTCTTTCTGTAGAGTGCTTGTCTCCCTATCTTTCCATTTATGCTTCTTCTTTTCCTTGTTTTTTCTTGTAGTGAGTTTTGATGATCTCCCAATCTTTGGTTTCACATTATTGCCTCTAGCCTCTAGATGGTAGCCTGAATAGATACCTCATCTATGCTAGTAGGGTTAAAAATGAGAATGGTGTGCCTCAAATAGTTGTGTAGACCACCTATATACCTTAGCAAAGTTTCAGGTGAGTCTAGAGAAATTCCTAGAAGTAAAGCTCTTTTTCTAAATCCTTGGGTATAGTTTTGTACACTTTGCCCCTTTAATTGGCGAAGAGTTTTCCAACTCATCATAGCTTGCTACATATAAGCTAGTGGATAGAATTGTTTTTTAGTGGTAGAAACAAATTCAGTCTAGGTAGAAAGAATTTTACCATGCTTCTTCAAATTAGCTTGTGTCCTACTTTCCCACAACACTAGGGCAGTTCCTCCAAGGAAAAGGTTGGCCAGATGAATCTTTCTCCTTTCTGAATCGATGTTCTGCACCCTAAAATATACATCAATCTGTCTAATCCAGTTATCTAGTTTCTCTGCATTTAATTCTCCATCATAGATTGGCAAATCAAATTTTACATCTAATTTAATCAAAGGGCTAGAAGGAGATGTTGATGGAGGAGGCTCTTTTCCTTTCCCTTCTGAATGGCCATCTAGAAGAGGTTCCTCTATTCCTTTGTCTTGTTTGGAGGTTGAAGTATCTCACCTTGACCTTTCTTAAATTCTCGATACTTCTCTTATACCATGGCTCTCATGGTCATAAAATTGTCTATGAACTGAGAGTCTAATTCCAAGGGAATTTCTTCTGCCATTTTCAGCCTAGGATAGACTCTTCCTATTTCTGGGTTAGTCTCAACTAGTTCTCCTTCTCCTAGTTTGAGCTTTGGCTTAGTTAGCATTTAACAATCTAACACAAACTTTTCTAACCTTAGCAAACCTAAATCTCTGATACCACTTGATCTGATAATGAGATCTTAGACAATTATTAAGGTATTATAGACTCATGTGCAATGGATCGATAAGATTGTGAAATACATAGATAATGAGTCAGTTAAAAAACATAATAGACAAACACACATAAACACAACAAGTTTAATAAGGAGTTCACCTAATACTCCTGGGCTACATCTCTCGGTCCAGCCTTCAGTGGTGGCATGGGCCTCTCTATTATGTCTTCAGAATAGAGTTTTACAAAAGTATGAGCTCAACTTGAGTCTCAACACACAACAAGAGTTTTACTTGATCCTCTCAAGCCTCTCTAAGTACACATACTCACTCTCTCACTCTCTGTCTTTGTCTTTGCTCTGTCTCTTAGCACTGCTTGCCTCTATCTTCTGTTTTCTATGGCTTTAAAGCCAATATGCACTACCTGTTTGTTTCCTCTTCTCGGATTTCTATCTCCCAACCTCTATCCACTCAAATCCCTCTTCTAGTGTTAAATAATCATTTCATAATGCCTTAAGAAGAGGTGGACACCTATTCTGCAATGGATGAGTGCATCAAGCCTTTGAAATCCCTAAAATGGCCGCTTTCTATTAACATAGAGAAATGTATTCAAAATTGTGAAAATCCACCAAAATATTGTCCATCCAAACTTCAAATATTCATAATCATGTCCTATTCTCCTATCAGGTCTGCCTCTGTAGTGATATCACATCTCCACTATTGATATGGGAGATCCAGATCTAACAACTGTGGTTCATTTCAGGCAGCTCTGTCGTATGGAGGTTAACTACTCGATAAGGGTGGTTTCCTCCCTCCTCAGCCTGGACACATGGTAGCTATGTATGGGATTGAGTGGAGCCCGGCCCAAACCACTTACCGCCTTTAGCCTCCTGAAATCCCACTTGTTTTGTGGATTTCCATTTTATATTAAAAATGCATTAAAAAATTAAAAAAACTGCTTTATCAGGCTTGAAATAGTATTCAACAACATTAATAAACCCCTTTTGGGTCTAGTTCATCTCATCAGGTCTTGATTCTTTATATTTCGTTTATTTAACTAAAATCGCAAATACAAAGGAAATTGACATTTCCTGGTTTTCAAAATATATCATATTTCGTTTATAATTGTTATCGGGTTCGGCCATCGCATAACATATATGTACATGTATATAACCCTGCTCCATTGTATTTGCCAATAGCGATATTGTGATGCAACATGGGTCATTGATATGTGTGCTTGATCGACAGTCCTCATTGACCCCACTCATCGCAGTCGCATATATCATGGGCTCTCAAACGATAGCCTCCCTTTGCCACCGCCGATTGCAACTCATCGATCGGATCTGGACCGTTGATCGTCCAAATCCGATGGTTCATGTGCATTCACTGTTCAAGCCTCTAATACTCTATTTTTCAATTTTTCCTTTGTGTTTTTGGCTACTGATAGTGTTTTTCATTGTTTTATGAAGGTTTTCCCATGCAATAATTTTGATCTTTGAATGATTTTTACAAACTTAGAGAGTATTCTAGGATCCATTTAGATCAGGTATCCTGAATGTTGCTTCTTTCACCTCTTGTAGCACTTCATCAATATTTTCAAACCCATCCTCAAAACTGAATTTCATCATGAATTCCTCGTGCAGGATATCCCATTCACCTGTCCCCATGGGGGAGCTCAGTTTCTACATATGGGTTCATCAGGACAATATCCAGGGCGTGACAGAACAAGTGCACCCATTAAGGTTAGGGCTTTTCTCCATAAGCCTGGGTCCATTTAAACAAATGCATCTGTGGATCATCCTGCCCATCACACTTATCTTTCATTCACATCTTTGGCTTCCCAAAGCGAGTTCTCATCATTCTCCTGCATTTGCGGCAATCATCAAAGTTTCCCTTTTGTGTACACCACCATCTTGCGGGAGTAGCATGGAGGGCCTAGTCCAATGCCTAGAAGCACTAATTTTCTAGTACCTCCCTTTCAAATGCATTTAAAAAGATATCTACCTCATCTATACCATCATAAGTAGGCAGATTTCTTACCTTTGAGGACACACAGCGCAATGATCGGTCATCATGTTGCAGTTCAGCATAGTCACTTCATGTAACTGGTGCTGCCAGTGCTCTAATTCTTCATCGGAGTCCGAAGTGCAAGAAGTCTCACAATCCCATGTAATTCATCCATCCATGATGGGATTAACCCAATCTTGATCTCACGTCGCTATCTTATAGGTACAATCGAAATTGTCATTGCTCTCATAATCACAGACTAGTTCCATGTAGCATAGTCCCTCAACAGGATCTAGAGGTACTATTACGCGTAGAAATTTCTTCTCAAATCTCATCTTCCGCTTCTTCAGATTGATTACCCCATTCATATTAGTGGCCCATTCAATTCCTAGTAGTGCAGGATAGGGATTGTTGTCATCCACTATTTCTATTACTTCAAAATTAGCTAGCACGCTCGCTCCCTCAATATCCATGGTCACCCCCTACATCTGCCCCATGGGGATGATCTTCTGCTGATTGTACATCCTTAGCTGAATTGGAGACCATTGCAATGCGGGTCTCCCCACTCATTCCCAAGTCTGATTTGGTAAGACGTTTGTGTTTGACCCCAGGTCAAAAATAACCTGATCTATCTCATACTCTCTTATCCATGCGGTCAATCTCATCTCTAGTCTCGTCCTTGTTTTATGCTTGCCAATCTTTCATACTACGTGTAACTCACCCGACATGGTTCCAACACATGTATTGATGAGCTCTTCTAACCCTTTCATAGCCTCACTATCACACAGTAACTTCATACAAGGCTCTAGTAAAGTTGTGAGCATAGAGAGGTCCATCTCCTGCTTGGGCTTATCCTTACTTCCTGAGGTGGAGGCCTCAGAAAAGCTCTTCTTAGCTTCCATGAAGGTTTCACATGTGCACTCTAAATCGCACTTAGCCTCCTTCACCAGAGCTTTGCAAACCCATGTAATGTATTCTGGCTATTTTCCCCTATCATCTCCTATCGCGATTCCACTTCTGAGCACTATATTTACATTTTGATCCTTTTTGTGCGGTTCATACCTCATCATCTATAGGTGTTCTGAGTTAGCAGAAGTGGTAGTGCCTCTTTGTCACGTATTATAGCTATTAGCATAGGATAGTCTTCCATTTCATGATCAAACAATGTGCAATACTTGCTCAACAGACGTGTTAGATTAGTGAAATTGTGGGCATAGTGTTCTGGTCTTGCGAAATTGTAGCAAATAAACTATCCTCAACCTCTGCTAGGTGCTCCTCTAGCTTGACCTCATCCGCGCCCTTGAAATCCTATCCTCACCATCCTTGCACTTTGGTCAAGGGCCACATTTCAGCCTAAACACTATAGGCAGGAGTTCTATCCATCATAAATTATATCTCCTGTAGGTACGCTCATCATGCCCTACCGACCTACAAAAGTTACAATGTAGGTTTTAACCCCATACAAAAATTAGCTGCATAGAAATTCTAAAACACATAAAATAAACAATAAAAGAGCATAACACATAAAACACATATACACAGAGATTTTCCTTTGGATCCCAAAACCGAGACTACCAGCTTGATTTTCATTATGTTCCTTTCAATTTTACAATACATATTTATATATGCCAAAGCATCCAATACCATGGACCGAAAACCATCGCGTCCAAAACCATGGCCCAAAAACCATCGTGTCCAAAACTACGTGTGACAATCATGCACACAACCATAGGTAGCTCCGCCCAACCTAACATGGGGTCCAAAAATAAACTTTTCTAGGGCATTACCCCAGACTCCATAGAGTGGGGTTACCTGCACCCCTCAAACCCTTTATGACCCCCACACTACGTAATCGACACAATGAATGGGGGGCTCCACCCCCCATCTAATCCCCTAGTTAACTATGTGGGCTAGTCTTGGAAAGAATATAACACAACCCAAGATTCTCCCACTTGTTGTTTTCTTTCCACAGGGAGTCATAAGAGAGCTTAGTCATTTATTTAGCCCTATAACACCCATTTTTTCTTTACACCAAGAGAACTTCTTAGAGATCACAAATGTTTTCAATGCATCTACAATATTCTTCAAAGTGTCCACCTTTACCAACAACACCTTTTTGTCTTCTATCATATCCCTCACAAAGTGATACTACACATCAATGTGCTTTGTCTTTGAATCATATGCAGGGTTCTTTGCCAAGAAAATTGCACTTTGGTTGTCACAGTCTATCCTTATAGCTCCCTGTACTAACCCCATTATTGAACAAAATCTCTCCAACCAAATTGCTTTCTTGCTTGCATGAGTGGCTGTGATGTATTCTGCCTCTGTAGTTGATAGTGCCACTACAGATTGTTTCTTACTCATCCAACTGACTGCACCTCCAAATAGGTTAAACACATACCCACTCATAGATCTTCTTCGATCCAGATCTCCAGCCCAGTTTGAATCAACAAAGCCACAAATATCCAACACTCTATCCAATCCTGGTCTTCCTTGGTAGCACAAACCATAATCACTAGTGCCATGCAAATACCTGAAAACCTGCTTCACT